>OY288108.1:7536955-7809381 GCA_958431115.1 Syrphus vitripennis | reverse complement strand
TTGTCATTGAATGGTAAACAAAAGTGGAACAACAACACAGAAGCCTCATTGGGGACATCTTACTTGTCCTTATTTGTGCATTGTGTGTTTTGTTCTCCTCCTGTATGGGCTCTCTCTCTCTATACACTTTGAACTGTCTCGAACATATAGTTTCGTCCTTTGTATAATCTATGTAAACATGATGGAGGGAAAAAAAACTATATATACCTACCTCACCATCTGAAACGGGGGTCATATCCTCTGGACTCTCTTATGCTGGTTGGCTTTTGGAATGCATTTTGGGCATCATATTAGAATGCATAACGACTTCTGGTGTATCTGTCCGATGCAAGTCTCTTTTTCAAATCAACAAAACAAAATATATATATATAGGCATAGGTAGGTACCTATATAAGTAATTTCTTTTGTTTTGCAAAAACCCGCTGACTGGACATTTTACCTGGACTCGAAATTCCTAGCCACAATGGATGCCGCACTGCAATACCTTATATACGAATGCTCCATATTGGACAACCACAATCAGCCACCATGTGATGTGCTTAGTGAAGCTAGGAATGTCCTTTTCAGGAATTTGATTTTAAAATCTTGTTTCATCTTAAATTATAATATACTATACATATGTATATACAAATTTGAAAACCGCTAAACAAAAGGATTAAAATGCAAACTGTATAGGTAAAGTATCCGTTTGACAGAGGCCCACACACATAACAACTAAGGGAAGGTTGTACAGATTTGTAATTTGCGTTTATCAGTTAAATCCTATATGTGGGGTGGACGGCAGGTTTTGTGTGGTACACGTCCTTGCAAACTGTTGGCCATACTATTGTTCATTGGCGGGCGATATGCGGCGATTGTCACGTGAGGCTCTGCATTTGACATCGAACGACGTTCATTGTCGTGCGTCGCTTGTCGCTCAAATCGACTACACATTATATAGTGAAACAGGAATTTATTTTATTTTATTGTTTTCGAATTCGAATACAATTATTGCTGGATATAGTTGAAAATTCCTTTTTGTGAAGAATTTTTATTTCTCTTCAATTTTATTATTATTTGAAATCTATGAGGGTGAACTTCATGATTTATTATGGCGCGTGGGTAAGGGTTGTTTTTGTACACATATACACATTTTTTTTTCAAAACTTTGTCCTAATTTAAAATTTAACTCAAACAATAATTATTGTTTAGAAAGGATTAAGCTGGCGAAAATTTAAGGTTTAAATAATTTTCTCATCACATAATATAGAAGTTGGTTTGTTTAACTTGAATCGTGTGAACTGTGTGGCTTTAATTTATTATGTTTTTTTTTTTTTTGGTTGAATATGTGTTTGTGGAACATATAATGAGCGTTAAATTGTCCTGTGGAGTATTTGTTTTATTTAAAATACACTGACGTGCTATGTGGTTGTTTTGTATGTTTGGAAAATTATGAAAGTTGACATTTAATTTGGAACAATGGTAATTTTTGATGTTAATTGGGCACGATTTTATTGAGAAAAAACAATTTAAATGGAAATGTTTGATGAAAAGATGAGGTGGGAAAAAACAAAGAGTTTTTTTTTTGCCAGCGTGACAGCTACTGTAATTATTATAAGTAAACAAACACAAAAGTGTATGTGCACTGCTGCGGTTTAGTTTATTTGCTATACAGTTTTGTGTATTATTTTTCTGATTTACAGAACTAAAAACAATATATTCTTTTCACTTATAAGCACGACATGTGGGTTTAATGGGAAAAATAGATTTATTTTTGGAATGGAAAAAAAATCAAGTTTGCATGACAACTCTTTTGTTTCGAAGCAGAGGTCCTCGGTGTCCAAATTTGGATAGAGCTTGAGTTTAAAGACTGTTGTGCTTGTTGTATCTAGGATCTAACTTAAACAAGATAGATAAGTACAATGTACAACACCTCGTCCTGCTACCAACTTCAGAATTTTTCGAAGACAAGTTTTTGCGAGACAAATGAGAAACCGAGGCCGGCCGGCGGCCTCATAAGCAGCCATAAATTAAATTAAACACTATCAGTCGGCGAATTAGAAGTAGTCAAGTAGCAAGGAGGCGAGAACTAAAGTCTACATACTACATGAAGATAAGAGAAGTTAACCGTATAGCGGACGTAATAAGTGTAACCACATTAACGCTACAGGAGCAGAGGCCGTAAGAAGGCATCCCAGATAAATTGGTTGGTATTATAAAGGCTGCATATGAGGCATACGTATTTCAGGTTCTGCTTAGAGGAAATTTGTCAGAGAAGTTTGAAATCTTGAGTACGGTTATAGGCAGGGTTGTATCCTACTAGCAATACTGTTTCCCTTTGGTGATTAGTGATGAACTGCACGTGGGCTTATTAAATGGAAATGGAGGAATTTAGATACTCTGGAATTATACTTGAAACACCTCGATTACGCAAACGATGTATGCTTACTCTCCCATAGGATCATGGGTCTCCATTAAATGAAACCGTTGGGCTAAAGCTGAACTCGGCAAGAACAAAAACCAACATTGGAACTTTCTCATCAGACATACCTATATTTCAAGTGGATATTTCTGGACATTTAAACAGATGGTAGAAAACTTTAAATATCTTGGAAGTACAATCTCTGCTGATGGCGGAACCGAAATATTTAGTAGATATTAACAGTCAAATCGGAAAAGCAAAGTTTGCATTGGGAATGCTGTCCAAAATACGGAGAAACAACTCTTTAAGCTGAAAGTCCAAGTTACGACTGTTTCGCTCCAATGTTAAATCCGTTCTTCTTTATCGATGTAGCACTTGGAAAATCACATCCGCTGTCACAAGAAAGCTGCAAACGTGCCAGTGGATTGACCATACGTTTCGAAGGGGTAACGAGTGCGTTGCGAGTCAATCGCTGCAATGGAACCCTTTCACTCAGACAGGCAAACGATCAAGCTGACCTTGAAGCACTTGGCGAAGAACAGTTGAAGAGGAGTCAGTACAACTAGAGAAGAGAGAGCTGAAATACCTCAGGTACCGTACAATTTGGCGGTTAAGAGTATTGGAGGCAAAGGGAAATTGGTGGACATATTTGGACCCAAAAACAATAAACCAATGATCATTTATTTATGTTTTCAGGATAAAGTTAGCTTGCTGGATGATTCCAGTACATATTTTTAAGACTAGCTTTGCTAGAAATTCTTGTTTTTTCTTGGTTCTCCTAAATTATTCAAGAACCGCATCATGTATGAGTTTTCATTCGATAAATGCTCAAGTTAAGTCATTTAACCTTGAACTTTGAAGTAGAAGCTGATGATTATTTTCCAGACAGTTTTTCAAAGAGTCTGGTAATCTTTCACACCAAATAACAATGATGATCTAATAGTTGTTCCCGAAATTTCAAGGTCATCATGAATTCGGCATCTTTGAAGTTATCAAAAATCTTCAATTCACCAAATTTAACTAATTCTCAAAAGCATCCAATTCAACACCCCTAGGAACTACATTATGTACAAAGCTTCAATTGTATTAACGTTATATACAATACCATTTTCACATTGAGCTTCAACACTCTACAGCTTCTTAACTTTGTGCATTTTGCCAAAAAAAAAAAAAAATCTTTCGAAATCGGAATAAAACAATTATTATACAAAAACGAAGAAGAAAATAACGGAAAAGTCCTTATGGCAATCAACAATTAAGAGTCCCATCAAAGAACAACACAAAAGTTAAGTGTGCAATTGTTAACGTTAAGTTTCCATCATCCATCGTCATCAACATCGTTCATCGTTTCGTTTGGAACACTTTTCGGTGGCTCTTTTTCGTTCGTTCTAAAGTATTTTCAATTTTAACATGAAATGTCATCTCGATGGCAGTGTTAAGGATTCTTTAAGCACTTTTAAAACATTTCTTGTTTTTTTTTTTCTCCTTTTATTAATAAAATATGAAATATCAACGAATAAGGATACACAATTGTGGAATATAAAGCAAAATAAAGTAACAGCATCCACTTACTAGGACTAGATGCATTCAGCTGGGAACAATTCGTTAAGTACGTGGCCGCCATTGTGTTTGCGGTGGTGACAGTTTGAAACAATAATGAAATTGCGCGCAGAGAAAAAGAGAAAACTACTACTCGTTCTATTGTTTCCATTTTTATGTTGGCTTGCCATCGGCATTGCCAACCAATAAGGACATTGTTCACAAGAAGGAAAAGGGTATAAGCTATTTTATTTTTTGAAAACATGAATTACAATTTTATTTGAAATAAATAAAAAGGATTAATCGAGAGAGCGAGGGTTGCAAATCGGTAGGCAAATGTTTTTGTAGGCTTCAGGGGGTGCCCCGACGATAACGAGTCCTTATAGAGCCTGGCAAATCCGCACTCCACAGGCTGTGTGCGGTTCTATAAATGCGCTTAGTTTATGTTCCTATTTTTTTTTTTTTTTTGGATCGTTGTTGGTTAATTTCCTGGAAGCGAGTGTGCAATTAGGTTGTGTGTGCGATGGTGATGAGTACGCAATGTCGATTGTCCTGGAGATTTCAGTTGAATTGTTGGAGGATTGAGGATCACGATTGCTTTTGTTAAACTGACGATTCACGGTGCGGTGTGGTGATGAACTATATACATATGGGAAGGATGTTGTATAGTCCCTATAGCTTGGGTACCTTTATGAATTATTGTGTTGTTTAATTCGACTGTTTTTAAAAAATTGATCCTTTTGTGCGCATTATGTGCCACACAATGGCCACAGTGGTGGAAACTTAAGTATTGAATTCAACTTTTTTTTTTTTGTTCTCAGTTTTATATGTTTTGTATAAGTTTTGGGCGGTTAAACGATTTTATTTACTTGCTGCCACTTCTTTTATTATGTACCTTCCTACGGCAATTGTTTGCAATTCATGATGTGATCGGACAATAATTACAATCAAATATATATAATCACGAATCACCCTCTGTGAGGTTTCAATGCAGGATTTAGGAACACATATATACATATATATTTTTTTTAATTTCATTGTTATAATTTTTTGTTCATCTATTCTAGCTGAAATGGAATAAGATGAGAAAGAGAAGGCAGGTCTATAGAATATATGAAAAATAACCTCTTATTAAATTGTCGCTGGCTATTGTATTGCAATTGATATTTGTTTGAGCAATGAATAGAATATTTTTATGACTGTAAAGGATAAACCAAATAAAAATGAGGAGAGGCTATACCAACCATTTTGGGCAAAGGAAATTGAATTACGAGTTAAATTGATGGTGGGTGAAGTTTCTGTTTTTTAAGTATTTAAGTTAAGTATAAGTGAGAATGGCGCAGATGTTTAGTTATATTTTAAGTTGGCTATAGTAGTGGGTGGGTAACTTTTTTTTAAGATGGCTGCTTTTTTGATAGGAAGGAGCATGATTATCGTATTTGATTTTGTGAGATACAAGATCCTAGCGGCGGTAGACAGACGTTATATTACAACAGCTGAATATTTTTAGCAGAGTTGATTTTTTGATATTTTCAAAGAAACCACTTCAATAGGTTTTCTGACACTCGGCAGACATCTACAGTTTGGCCTTAAGTCAGCCATCATCATCATCGGCTCGACATATGGGGTCCGGTCCTGGCCTCCTTCAACAAGTCTCTCCACCTATCCCGATTTTGAGCCGACTCCATCCAGTTGCGCACCCCAAGGCTTCGGGCGTCCTGGTCTACGCCATATCTCCAGCGCAAGCATGGTCTACCACGCTGCCGTCTACCATAGAATGTACCACAAAGGACTTTCCGAATTCCGAGCCGGTTTCTCTTCATTCATGCGAGCAAGGTGCTGTAAGTCAGCTACAAAAATAATAGTCCCACTCTCCCATTTACGTTAAAGTATCAGAACTGATTTGTATTTATATTCTTTGGACAACTATTTAACAATATTTGCCAAGCAGGCACAAATTTAGAGACAGGTCAGATGCCTTAAACATGTCAAAATCATTGCGCTTTGATAGTTTAAGGTGTTTAACTAAGGGCCTATGCCTGCCTGCGACTTTGGGCTCACTGTAGATATCTAGGAAGTCGCAGAAAAAGTTGGAGACATTGTTCCCTCAAAAAATCAACTTTCATAAAAAATTTCGCTGTCGGAGTATTGGTCCTAATTTTGTTTTATTTTCTTTGTTTTAAGATGAATAAAGTGTGACAAAAGGCTATAAGGCAAGCACGAGGTATGATCAAAAAGTAAAGTGTGCACTCGTGCTCTGTCTACACTTTGATTTCAATTTTGTTTTTTGTTGGGTGGGTACATTTGTCACTCGTTTGCAATGTCGACTATGTAGTGCTCAACGATATTTTGCTATTGAAAGTAATGGAGCAGCCATATTAATTTTTGTGTAAAAATGGTATTAAACAAACTCTTGAAATGTTGAAAATGGCGTATAGTGTTCATAAATGGTATAAGTTAAAACAAAAGGGCCGAGAAAATATTAATGATGAACCTCACTTTGGACGCCCAAACACGTCAAAAATGGAAAATGTTCAGGAAATGAAAAAAAAAAATGGTGTTGAAAAATCGTCGAATTACGATTAGAGAAATAGCTGATGATCTTAACATATCGTTTGGCTCATGCAAATCAATTTTAACGGAAGTTTTGGGTATGAGACGTGTATCAGCGAAATTCGTTCCAAAATTGCTGAATTTTGATCAGAAGCAGCGTCCACCAAAAACGAGTTTTCCAGATTTTGTTACTGGCCGCCATATTGAAAAAGACATGTGTTTTGCTTTTATATAATAGTTCAACCTTGCATTTTGGTTAGGTGGGTTGAGATTCAGCACACTTATAGAACGTGCGAATGTTGCCACGGTGGCTAGAAGTGGCTGTAGAGGCTAGAAGATGTGGGTTACCATATTACTAGAAGGGGCTCTTATTGAAACCTATCTTTCATTATTCAAACCTGACTGGTTAAGTTTTGTTCATTAATAGTTTTTGTTCCTTACATGAAACTTTAAAGAAGCGTTATCTCGGCGACAGCCCTATCAGGTTTAAAGTTCTTGTTGCAATGCGAATAGTCTTGTTGGATGAAGTAGCATTTAAATTATGGGGATACATTTTTTGATTTTTCAATCGTCAGTTAAGCTGTCATAGGAATAAATACTATTGCAACAGAAACAATTTTTAACAAACTTTCTTTGTATCGTATTTTGTACGTTTTTAAATTAGACGTGATTTAAAAAAATATTTTTTTAGGAAAACTATTCTGAAAACTATACTGATTAATAAAGTGTTTTGAACGAAATTGATCGATGAACCTAATGAACGAAGTTGCCCAACTCTGCTACATATCTACATCAGTTTACCCTTGAACCCAATTTCGGACGTATTGTTAAGTACAGTCATTCCTTCTTTAGCCGAAGTAATAGAACCATAGGATAGGTCCAGGAATGCTTACGTGCGATATCGACACATTTAGTATTTTTTTTAAGAAATAAGGAATCTATTTTTTTAGAAATTATAAATAAATCATTTCATTTCAGCAGCACTGAATGCTTTTTCTTATATTTATTTGAATCTCACATATTGCTTATTTTAGCTAAAATTAAATGTTCTATAAAAAAAAAAACATCAGAGCCAACAAATGAATGCCCTTCTGAGAAAAACATATTTTAAAATTTGTTTCAAAAGCAAATATTGATGCATCTTCACTACAAAAACACTTTCATCGATCACAAATTCATTAGCTGATGTGGTGCTGGCACTAATTGACTATAAACTGCCAATACGAATATACCAACTGCAACTAGTTGCATTATGATTGCTGTTGCTGACACCAAAGATCAAAGCCTTTTGCGTACACAAAGCAAAGACGCATATACATACATAATTATTATGAAGTCAAAAATTTCTCCCGCATCAAAACAACAACAACAGAAAAAAAAGACAAAATTTCCCAATGGCATTAATGTACAACAACTGGTGTGTGATATTTTTCCCTGAAATCAATTCCGTCAGGGCGGCTCTTCGTCTCCGTCCAACACCACACCTCCTTGGAAATCAACAAAAGTAAACAAATATCATCAATACAAAAAAAAAACACAACACAAGACAACAACCAGCTTTGCCGCACACTGAATATATGCATCATGCATGCATCACGGTAGTGAGTATAAAGGCTACAAATGTTTTCTTTTCTTTGGATCCCATTAGGTCTTGAGATTCTATGACTTGAAGTCTTTCCCCATAGTCCACCCGCAACAAGGTACCTAAATAGTTTTACTTTTTTTTTTTTAAATTAGCGTTACAATAACTTGCGCCCGCCGCTTTTTATATTAAACACCCGGGCGGCCTGAAGCCTGATGGCCGCACATCACCGCACTCTTCACCGTCATCCATCATCGTCATGTGTCGATGAAACGAAAATAGACATCAAATAGTCAGCGCTGAGATTTGACGTTCTCGCCAGTTTGAACTAAAGCTACAGTGGGGTAGCTTTCGTGTTCATTTTGGAACAAATATTTTAGGCTATATAAAAATTATGCAACTTCTAGCCAATTTGAAAAAGAGGCTGTTTTAGGAATTTCGGAACTATTCTAAATTTTATTGAAAAAGTGCCGTTTTGGAATAGTTTCATGTTTTCGAAAGTTCCTAAAATTTAATGACCCATTTTTTGAAATTCTATTTTTTAGTTGCTTTCAAAAGTTGTAGGAAATGATGGTAAATTCCAGAAACAGCTATAAGTAATTTTTTTCCAAAATATTTTGTTTTTAATTTCAAATGCGACCTCATCTTTCCCACTGTTTAACGGACGAACTGTCAAAAACGAAATATTTTCTGAGCTGCCACATTTGTCGCATTATTTGTTTTAGCGCGCGGGCATCCACATTTTGATTTTGCTTTCTTTTTATTTCGGGCCCACACACAAATCAATGTTTTTTTGAATGACAATGTAAACACTGCCATCGATGACCTCCCATTACCATGACGAGCGTTCTTTTTTTAACCGCTGCGCTGGCTGCTGGGATGCCAATGCCATCCTCCACTTCCTTTTTTATATAGGTATAGTGTTGTTGCCGCTATTTATTTCTGTTGCTGCTACTGCGGTAGCCATGGCGGACAAGATGGTAAACAGGCGTAAAAACTCACAAACTAAGTGGCTTCCGCTGTCAAGTGGCGGTCTGACAACAGTTTCATTTGAGATGGAGGAGCTGCTCTCGAAGACTAAGACCGAATCCAAAGAAGCTGCCGCACCACTCCTTTGTGCCGCTGCTGCACTGTACCTACTTCAAAAATGTTTTTGTTATAACGAGTCTTGGTAGGTATTAAGTTTTGGTGCGGGATTGAAAAATTTTGAAAATTTGTTTTGAGTTAATGAGATGAGTCTTGAGATAATAAACCACTCTCTGATTGCCGCATCAGTGATTATGAGACCACCCTCGAGTTGCGGCCGGGTATTATTATTTTGTTTTGATTCACCCTTTCGGGATGATTTGGCGCAATATTGAAGTTGTTACCCCATTAACAGCCTTGCACTCGGCTTTCATTTCAATGCGGCTATAAAAGAGAACAATTATTTGCGATAGAAATCCTTTTCTTCATCCCCCCGGGGAAGGAAAAATACTTACGATTTTTCAGCATCATGTTAATCTTATCTCAAGGGTGGCTCAACCTACGTTACCTTACCTAACTTTACGTATAGATGTGTTTTTGTGCAATATTGTTTATTTGGGGAGGATTGAGTTCTTCTTTAGAAAGGGTTTCACTTCTTTCTCTTTTTTTGTAAATTGTGGCGGTGTGGTCTGAAAATTAACCAAATTATCACTTGAAGGATGTTTGCGAAATTCATTGGTTGGCGCCTTTTTAATGATTGACACATTAGTAAACATCTTGATGTTTAAAAGGGGGAATTTAACTAATCGATTTAACCGCTTAACATGTTTCAAAAAATTAAAAGTGGGAGTTTAATAAGCAATGGTACATCTAAATAAAATTAAATTAAAAATTGATTAATTTTTTTAAAATGGCTAAAATTGAAAGCGAAATTTTTTGGCTCCGGGATCATACAGTTTTTGGATGTACACAAAAAAAAAGCATTTTTGCTAGATAGATCAACAAAGGTCAACTAGTTTCAGAAATTGGAGCCGTAGACCTTTGTTTCTTGAGGCAAACACAAAAATGCTTCAATCATTAAGAAAGAACTTTTCAGCCGTTTCAGAACTTTTCAGCTGTTTGACATTGAAGTTAAATTTAGAATAAGTACTCAAATATCAAAACTCATTGGTAATCTCCGCTTTAGCTGAATTAGTGCTGCTGGCGCTTAGTGGTTTGGCTCTTAGCAGTTCATATACTCGTGTAATAGGTGAATTGAAGATTCATACAACTTTTTGCTGTCCATAAATTATTTTTATATTTTCCAAAACAACCGATAGGAGGAATCTTAAGAAGCCCACAAATGGAATATTTTTCTTGCTCTTGAAAGGAATATTTTCAACGCCAAAAAAATGTTTATACACAATAAATTTTTAAAAGTATTATTTGACAAATTTGAAATTTTAATCAATTTCCGCAAATTTGGGTTTTTGTATTTGTTAATTTTTGAACAATAAAAATTCAAAAATTGAATAATTTTTAATATTTTTTAAATAAAGTTTTTTCATATTTTTCCCATAAAAAATTTTAAATTTGTAACTGAGAAATTCCTACGTGCGTCGATGCGTCGTGTTTAGATTTTTTTGGTCTTCGGGCCTACAGAATAAATGTCTTCACTGTCTTCAACATAATATAATTAATCGAAACTGATTTACTCAAACACAAATTTATCCAAATTAATACAATTAACGCAACGTCAAACAAGTGGCGTATACGCACTATTTTTATTTTATTGAATTTAAAAAAAAAAAATTCTCTCTTTTTGTTTATTGTGTTAACTTTGGTTTATGCTAATGGAAATACTATAATTTAAGACAGACCAATGCTTGCTCGAGATAAAAGTTCAGAGGAAAATTTTGAATTCAACCCGGCAAACCCTAAACGTGGAGCCTTAAGGTGAAGCGGTGGACTTTGACAGTTGTGGTCTCACTCGAGACTCTGTGAATGAAGAAGATGAAAACTGTCAGGTTGATTCTGACAGTTAATGTGGTCAGATATACAGGGCTTGTCAACATTTTTGCAACTGATTTTTTTGGTTGTTTGAACTTCCTACTTTTATCTACTTACGCCTTTTAGAGGATCATAAGGGTTTTTAGATTTGAATGGTTGTTCTCATCACATTTATGTTCCATATTGCAAAAGGCAAAAAAAAAAATTAATAATCTTTAACTATAATCTAATAAAAAACTTGAAAGCCATTATAAAATTTGCAACCCTCTTATTCCATCAAACGCTCGCTACTGCCATTTTCTATAAGCAAAAACAAAAATACCCTTGTACCACCCTACCCAATATTATCTCTTAATAAAAACTCTAATGAGCCTACTTATTGGAATTCTTCCATTCATATCAGTTATGAATTTATAAATTTATAACTCTTGAAAAAAAACTCTACCAATTCCATATAATACATCATTATCCACCTTCACTCTACCGTATAAGAGTGAGTAAATATTTAAATTTTATATCATAACTTCGATCTTTATTAATACTTGTATAGATAGGAATGTCCAAGCAGCCGCTACTATTCCTCTTTTCATATTGACAACAATAATACAAAAAAAAAAATAAAGGAACACCGCATTGTTCACAAACAATAAATTGTTGAAAAACTATATCTCTGTATCTCAACAAAAATACAAAAGAAGAAATTCAATTTTTCAATGGCGGATGTGAAACAATAAAACACCAAATAAAAAAAACATTCCTTTTTTTTTTTGAATTTCAAATTAAAACTACCAACGTATTCCTATTGGATGATATATAGACGATACCTTCTACTGTTTGTCATTTTGAGAGCCGAAAGGATCTCATTCCCCACTCAACTCAACCCATCCGTTTAACCCTTTCAATTGAATCTGAATGTGTTACCTTTATGCCAGTTTCCCGAAAGTGTGTATATTTTACTGTAGGTTTATATTTTGTATTCCCTCCGGCAGACGAAGGACATCATCGCAAACTATATACCTATCCACTCTGGGATCAATTGAAAAACTGATGATGGTTGTGAAGCGCAGGACGAGGTATGACGCACAAGACTTTTTGCCGGAGTAGGTACATGTAGTTGCGATGTATACTATAGCTACCTTTGAAAAGAAGGAAGAATCTTCATCCGTCTACTCGTCTATTGAAATTTCAATCAAATTGAAATAAAAGGACGAATCTATAGAGAAACGAAACGTAATTATAAATTGTATGCACATACAGTCACAATGATGGCAAAATGGTGGCAAGGCAGTAGAATTTTATCTCTGTTTTAACGCAGGGCTGGATTTTGTATAATTTTAAGGCACAAATGGGGCGCAGAAAAACAAAGAAACATTTAATAAAGTTCTGGGTTTTAAAATCTTAAATCTTCAGAATTTTTTCATATAGGAGTTTTAAAGAAAGCTTATTGAAGATGTTAAATTGTAGAAATAAAGTAAGTTTGGTTGGGTGCTATCAATGAAATAATTAAAAATTTCTTTTGGCTAAGTATTTATTTCCTATAATTTGTCCTAACGACCGATTGAGATAAATCAATTTGAAAAATAAAGTGGCGAAAAGGGCATGGAAAATATTGAAGACTTTTTTGAACAAAAAATGCAAACAAAAAAGTGCGACAACAAAACCTAATTTAACTATTTTAGGTACACAAAGGCCCCTTATCCCTATCTAATCCGGCACTGATACTTTAGATTCGCGAAAGAAAATTAAAAAAAAAAAAACTACGATCTTTTTGTAAGTTTTGAAATTTGAAGTGTATACAGTGGAAGAAGATACCGCGCCGCGCTTTATATTCAATTCAATGGAAATAAAAAAATATAATATAACGAAAGGAATTCCAAAGTCCTGTTTGGCTCTAATACCAGGCAGCGCAGCGCAATGCAGGGGTAAGGTGAGAATGAGAAGCAGGATATTTGTATACGTATATAGAAAAAGACACAAAAAGAATTCAATGAAAGAATTGCTAGAGGAGGGGAGCTTGGTATTTAATTTTTTTTTCTTTTGCATTCAATTCATCTTTTATATTATTTCGATATTGAAGTAAATGGGCGGGGATTTAAAGAAGGCAAGTATACAAAAATGCAAATTCTATTAAAGAACTTTTTATTTTATGTTAATATTGTTTTACCTTAATCTATTCTTTGGGAATATTTTTTTTTTCATAAAAATAAAAAAAATAAAACTATATGAGTTGACCAAGCTGGTATGCCTTTTGATGCCAGTTGATTTTTTCTTTCCTGAGGATTAACCTACTTCTAAGAATTATCTAATGCTTGTGGAAAAACAAGTTTATTTTTTGGTTGTTACATAATTTTGAAAAAATAAAAATAAAAGTTTAACTTTGTTTAATTAATTTTAAATACATTGCTAACCACCAAAGGAAAAATATTATGTATTTGAAAATGAAGCTTGAAAATCATGTGTGATTTTCAGATTCAACTTTTCAAAATTGTATTCAAATCTAAAGCCGTTTAAGAGAGACTGATTAAGATAGGATTGATTGAAATGGTTTGATACTAATAAATTGAAATTTGAAAAATGAAAATATGAAAATTTTCAGGCTTCAATCAAAGTGGAAAATCGCGATCTGAATTCGAATGATCAAACGCCGGTGTCGTGACCATTGATATTCCATTTTTTATAGGTATTCCTATATATTATCAAAGATACTATTTTTGACTTAAAGGCTTCCTCGGATTTCTTACATTTTTTTATAAATTTTTTAGCATTAAACTAAAGGAAAAAATATTTAATGTCTTTTTGAACTCTTGAAAAATTAAAAAGTCATAGATGTCACATTTATCATGTTTTTGAAAATAAACCATTAAAATAATTATAATAAACTGTTTTCATCTGTTTTAGATATCAGTAACGGTAGGTATTATAGGTATGTAATTACTTAAATATGAATATAGGTACATATCTACATTTATCACACCATACAAATACTTACAATGTTTCCATTTTGCGCCTGTCTATTTCAGGCAACCAATCCACTTCAATTGTGTATCTTTTTGTTTTGTTTTATTTCTTTTAAATATCTCGATGACAATTTGGGTGGAGCTATTTAGAGGATTCATTATACCTACAAATGATACTTTGACTCTATTCGTTGAGTAAATATTTTTTTGTTATTTAAAAATAACTCTGAAGAATCTAAGACAGTTAAAAAAAAATATTTTTGTAGGTACCTACCTACCTTGAAATATTCATGGAAAATGATTTTATTTCTGCTGCAATTTAACTTGTATTTCAAAACTTAAGTTAGTAACTTGTAACTTCATGTATTGTAATGTCCAAAATTAAGACCGTCTAAAATTTAGTGATAACACGTGGGGAATAGATGCCTACACATTTTTATTATTTTATTGACATTTTACCAAAAATCAAAACATAGTTTATTTATTTTAAAAGATTACCTTGACAGATACCTACAAGTTTTTCTTTTTATTTGAAATTTGTTTTGGACGGAATGAGTTTTCATATATTAAACAAATAAATTTAACAAAAAATGGAAGCAATTTTGAATAAATTGGTAGAAGAACCATATTTTCCTCGAAAAAAATCAATTTTTTGATCGAAATCTGACTTACTCATGGAAAACCCCATTGGTAATCTAACATTTTTTAACTACGTTACCGACATTCTGTCAAATTCTCGTCAGCGGATTTTATAACAGTAAAGATTTTAAAAAATATTAAATTTATTAATTTTATGGATTTAATTTATAGACATTTTACATTTAACAAAAAATAAACTGAACATAATTTCTTCTGACGCTTTGGGCTGCAATTTGTTATAATTATTTTGGCAAGGCAAAATAACTTTTTCGTGGCGGAAAAGTTAGCACCTTCAATATCGATTAAAAAAACCATAGTTGTTCTGTAATACGCTCAACTTTTGATGTCTCATACTATATTTTGTAAGACTTTGAATGTTCTAAATTTACTGATACAGTTTTTATTGTTTTAAGTTACATTAAATATTTTAAAAAACATCACTTCTGCTGATTCACTTTTAAAAATATTTATAACAGCAAAAGTTCAGCACACAATTTATTTTTACAATTCGAATTTTTTTGTACAATTTTCATTCAAAAATCCAAACGCTTTATCAATTTTTTTTTAGTTAAATAGAAATATGAATTATTTTGTTACGAAATTTTAGTTGTAAGATTTAAAGCTCGACAAAACAAGTCGAGTTGGAGTCTTTGTAATATTGTTTCTGCTTCCACATTGTTGGCATGTACATAGCTCTTCTTTGTAAGAACCTTCACTTCCTCTGGAGGTTCCCGATCTTGTTGCAATTACTGCATCGAGTAATTTGTCAACTTCTACTATTTTGACTCGCTGATCTCTTTGAGAAGTCTGATTTGCTGCTTCCCAGAATGGTATCGAACACTAATGCTCAGCAACTGTCTAATTTTCATCAATTCAAATTGCTCACTAATTTTTGATGTATGATACATCCCGAACAAACACATCTCGCTCGTGTCGGATATGCTAACTGTTTGATATCTGCTCGGAGAGGGGTTTTTGCAAGCTGTCACTTAGGACCTTTGATTTTCATATAACAATTAATAATATTGATCTTATTCTTAAGGAATCTGACCTGCAGGTTTATGATACTCGGATTTCAAAAAATACTTCATCCATAGTTGATTGCTCAATTGATATAAAAGACCTAAATTATATGTTTGTCTGGTGTCAGCCAGTTTCCATCGTAATTTTGATTCGCGACCTAGGTGTTATTTGTTATAACCAGCTCAATTTCTGATTCTGTCATTTAAACCCTGATCTAAGGAATTTTCAAATCCTATGTCACTTACGTCACCAAATCCCTATAGTTATATTTCTTTCGGTTGGCCTCCTCTTGAATATACCACCAGATCCATATTCGGCGTATTGAGACCGTCTAGCATTGGTTTTTTGCTTTTAAGGGCCTTGAGGGGAGGATCGACTAGAACCTACTTACTAAATTTGAATCCACGTCTTGATAATGCCGACATAATTTATATTTACCTGCTATTATGTAACTGGAGACATTGATTCTCCTGCGAAAATTACAAGGAACGCTAATCATCGTCGTCTGAGATATAGATATACATACCACTTTTCTTAATTCGTTTCCATCGTATCACTTACGGCCAAAATGAACCTATTACTAGAATGCTTTAGAAAGCTAACATATCAAGCGTTTTCGGTCCAAGCCGGTCTCCTCTTCAACAAGCACTCAAATCTTTCAATCTTTTAAATTTCTTATTAAATCATTAGTAATTACTGTTAATACTTTGAATTATTGATTAATTTATTGTTTAGTTGTTTGTATTAAGCCTATTAAAAAACAAATGTTGTCTTATCAGTTTTTTTGGGATGATAAATTCTCTCATGACAATTTATAATGACATTTTCATTAAATCTCAAGTAGGTTAACATTATTAATACATCTCACTATACTTAACTTCATTTCTAACATTTCTATCCATCCCAACAAAACAATGTTTACCATTATGTTAACAAGCATTATAAATTGATTAATGTGCCAAAATCATTAATGACTATTAAATCGATTTCGCATTAAATGCAAAAAAAAAGGTGTTGGAATATTAATATACCAAACCATAATATCCATCAATATAAAGACACAAAAAGCAAACGCCTCTTTCTTTCACACATTATAATAGGCACATGTTTCTGACATTCCCCCTCCAAGAAATAAATAAGAAATGTGCTAAATTCCTCAATAAAACCACAAGAACATCTTCTTCTCCACAAAATAAAAAAAATCGAAGAAAAAAAATCGAACCCAAATATTTTATATTAATAATAATATCTCTCTGATGTAGATATAGTATATTAATAACACATTTTCATCCTGGGACACAGAAAATATCTGACACTCATGGAATTCTTTCACGTGCCAGAATTTATACGATCGTCATCATCCCAGATCCAGAGCCAACATTTGCTGATGTGTAGCAACAGATAAAAAGTGTTCTTAATGTCAAATATTTTATATCCGTCTTTTCCATTTAGGTACATATATGTATGTATTTAAATGTCCTTTAACAGGCCATAAAAAACGAGTTAACAGTATACAACATTTTTCGCAACAAGACAAGGGAAACTCCATCCCTCAACGAGTTCAAGGAGCTTGTGAAGAATAATAGGTATTGGAAATATATATTTCTTCTTTGTGGTGTAGATTCTAAAACGACGTCGACGCCTCGATGTAATAAAATTTGAATAAACGAGTAGCAGAACTTTTTTCTTTAACTCTTTATCCCTTTTTCTGCGTGTCATAAGTTTGGCAATTTAGTTTCAATATCTGTTTCGAATGGTCCATTACTGGTAGGTAAATCGATTTAAAGAAAAGTCAATTCCAACAAAAATCCAAAACCTACTTATACTCGTGCCTACTCCCTGAAAATAATTAAAGGTCAAATACCAGTCCATTTATTAAACAGGTCACAAGACACATCCACTAACAACCATCCCCCATCCCCTAACCCCCAGCCAACCACCCACTCACTCACTCAACTCGCACCCCTTCGCTTATAATGCCATTTAATTCAACCCCAATCAACCCACTTTTGGAAATCACCCGTCAGCGCATCATCACCCTGACAATAGACTACTACGACGATGACGACGACGACCCCTGCGGGTTTTGGACAAGAGAGAGAGAGTGTATCGAAAAACCAAAGAGTGTCTAAATGTCTGCGGGTGACATTCCAAACACCAAACAAATTTTATTGTTATCTATATGAATTTTTGGGGGGAGGCGAGCAAATCGAGGGTGGAAAGTGTAGCAGCAGGAAAATGCGGCGAACCGATTTCCGTGAAATTCCCAACAACATCAGCACAACCCTTAATAAAAATTATAATATTATTCAGATATTCTCGACTTCCCGCGTTCGATGAGGAAACACGGAATAAGCGACCTTTTTCTCTGGATTTGAATGTGCGGATTGTCTCTTTTTTTTATGAAAGGAGGAAATTATTTGCATCTTTTACCCATCTACTTTTTTGTATTTTTTATTTCGAATTCCATAGATGGAAATTGCAATTGAAAAATATTTCTATCAAAGCGTATATTAAAAGCGCATTGCAATAATTGGAATTGCAAATAGATGAAAGATAAAAATCTGCCTTTTGTTGTCATAAATAAATACAATTTTATTTTTAAGTGAAGAATTTTTAACCGAAATAACTAACCTATTTCCGGGTAACGTTGTGCAAACGCATCTACCTCAAATCTAAGGGCTTAACTGATGAAAAATTGAAATAAACTTAATAATTAATTGGTGAGTCAATTGAAATTGTAAAATCAAGAATGTAGACAGATATGAAGAACAATGACGATCATAATATTCTTCAGATGAGATGACCCAACGAAACGTTTTCGCAATGCTCGTTTTTTTGAGGATGCTCATTTTTTTGACATAACATTTTTTCTCATTTCAAGAAACTTGCAAGTTTATTTTATTTTTTAACTGACATCATAAATTTTTTTTTTATCAGAATTGTTTATTTTTTTAACAATTTTCCTAAACAACTTTTTAAAAAAATTGCTCCACCACTTCTCCGACAGAATTTTTTTTTCACTTTGATTTCTTTTTACAAATTTTTTTTGTCCATTTTTTTGCAAAAATTTTTTCTTTTTGTGGATTTAAAAAAAAATATTTTTTATATTTTTTTTTCACCATTTTTCCAACTGTTATTTTTTTGAGGATTAATTGACAATTTAACAATTTGTGTTTTGATAATTCTTTTTTAACAAGTATAGTTTTGTTGATTTTATTTACCACTTTTCTTAGGACAAACATTTTTTTCGTATAATTTATTTTTTACCAATTTTTATCTTCGTGCTTCAAACTAATTCTACTTGGTTGTTCTCCGACATTATTTTTTTAAGGATTTTTTTGATAGTTTGAAAATTTTTGAAAAAAATTTTTTTTTTAATTTGTATTTTGTTAAGTATGTACCTATTAAAATAAATTTCTGTTTGAAAATTTCTTGGAAATCACAAAATTGTTTAAATAAAAACAAATGTTTATAATGCCCTGTCGAGTAGTAGGAACAGTCTCCCCAAAAATGAGTCAACGGTAATAAAGATAAGAGCAACGGACTACTTATTTGCCTTGCTACTAATCAAGTCAGTTTGAGCGTTCAAACTGACAAATGTTAAAAAAAAAAAAAAATTTAATCACATTTTATTCACTAAAAATAAACCGGCCACGAAAAAGTATGACCTAACCTCACCGTTTACCTATAAGTTGTCCTGAGTAAAAGTACATACAATTTTGTTCATAGGATAATTTATTGAGCACTTTAGAACACTGTCACGGAAAAAAGGTACACGTAAAAACTCCGAGGAACCTGCATTTAGTTGTCGTCAGGAACAATCCAAAACTTGGAGGCCGGTCGACGTTTGCTGGAGTCAACCCGGCGGACCCCAGCAGTGGAGCCTTAGAGGTAAACAGTGAAGTGAGATAGTCGTGGCCCCATTCTCCCTGATGAGAATTTATTCATTCGGCCTTGGAACAAGTATTACCGACGGCGGCGTCGGCGGTGTTTTCACCTTTCTCCTTAAGAAAATCAGTTTCACGTCCCAGAGTTCAACAAGTCTGATATCGTCCGATACTCCGTCGGAAACCGCAACGAAACTAAATCTGCAATTGCAACTCCAAAACACTGCAACGGGAAGCAACAAAAAGACTCAACTTACCTTCTTCCTTATAGCAAGAACTAAATATATTTACGAATTAATTATCTTCACAAATAAATAAGAAAGATAAGAAAGTTCAATCTCTGATTCTGGGAATTGTTTATATGTAACATTTGCTTAAGATAAACCCAAATATTATGTGAACATATTTTATTTGAGTCTATAATATTATCTATTAACACAAGTTGATATAATTTGGTATAGTTTTTTTTCAATTAATTTGTTTGTCTTTTTACCAAGTTTATTCAACAATGTATATTTACTTACTGCACTTAAAGCTTCATTACTTTCGCTGCTCTTGAAAGCAGTTTTTTTTTTTTGAAGATTCCCTTGTTTTATTTTTGTTGATAATATATACTCGCAAAGATATAATTGGAGTATCATCTTCATGCTACCTAGTGATCAAAAATTGTCTTATCATTTTGTTGATAAACAATAAATTATAGTTATTACTTTAAATATTATTTCAAAGCTTTCTTATCTCATTCTTCACATAATATTGAAGCTTTGTTATATTTAAAAACATAATATATAACAATAAGATTTTATTCATCGTATTGTTTAGTTCGAGTGTTAATCTTTTGGCGTTGGTATCTTCCAAAATGGGAGCGTGTACGCTTGTTTTGTGTTTCCTCAGTGCAATCGCTGGACTTATTTATTTATATCTATCATGGAACTTTAATTTTTGGAAAAAACGTGGTGTCAAAGGACCTGAACCTAAATTGATATATGGAACAATTCCATGTATTGTCAAGCGAAACCGTAATTTAGCATTTGAAATGCAAGATTTATATGAGTGAGTTTTTAAGTTAATTGATCTTGTGTCAATGTCCGGCATAAAACATTTGATGTTTTATTGTTTTTGTGTAGTAAAAATAAATTGTTGGAATGATTGCATTATCTCTTTAAGCATTTTGTTTTTAGAATATTATTTCCGTCTTTAATTTCATCTATTCGTTGAATAATAACCGGATTGAATGTTCTTAATTTTGGAGTAGATTTTTTTAATGAAGTACATTTAAGAATTGAAAAAGAGGTTGAGGCTTGGAGAAGGCGAGTTACAGTTTTATTTTATGAAAAATGTCTCGAAAGTTTTAATATTTAGAATGCAGAAAAAATTCGAAAAAAAGAAAAGGTCAGAAGCAATTGGCTCCTAGTCTTTAGAATGTTAGAATGGATGGCAGAATTATTGAAACAGCTGTGATGTATGTTAGCCTAGTCACTAATGAACAGGGAGTAGATGCATTCAAGCAAGCAAGCGATTCAGGCAAGAAATTCTCTAAAAAAGCCTCGTACTGTTTTCCTTCTGTACGGTGTATTTTACGATGAGGAAAAACCGCTGACAGTAGATTCTTCCGAAATAAATATTACTCATTAGGTTCTAGTGTTGATTGAAAGCAGAGGAAAATGAAGAAATACTACCGCAATGCGATATGCAGAGTTTCGGATTTAGTGGAAAAGCTACTTGGATATCCATGTTTCAGCCATAAAAAGAGTTTTGTAATCCCATTAACCTTCCGGTTCAAAGCGACAAGAAATTTTGAACCTATGGCTTGGTAAGAATGGTTGCCGCCTCAACATTTTTATATCTCTGCATATCTCTCCAATTGATGTATCTGTTTTTTTTCCACTTTGTCGAAAAAGGGTTTGTAGTAATGGCGGATCTTGTTAAAACTATTTTTGTGTAATTATTTTGTTAGCTTTGGGATTTCTACTTTTGAATTGAATGATCAATTGAATGGTTTTAAGGAGATCTTTAACCAATATAAGCATTTTCAAAAAAAATATTTATAATTTCTCCAAAACGTTGTTTTATGTTCTTTAAAAAATTTCAAAGTAATAATTTACAGTTTCATTTGTTCGAAAGAAATATTTTTTTATTTTTTTGACAAAGAAGTAGAGCAAAGTATTAAATTGTTTTTCCTATCTATAGACACCTTAATTGTAATGATCGGGCACGCTCCGCAGTCTTGGTTGGGAAATCGTTATTTCACACTTTGATAATAATCATAAGTAAGCACAATTTAATTTAGCGGTAGTTTGTTCAAAGCGGATTTCAGTTAGTTGGCTTATTTAATCAGAACATCTCAAAGATATATGAGACTCACTGTAATCAAACTGGCCCATAAATTAGAACACATAGTCAATCACAACTCCTTGATTACTTAAATCATCAAATTATTTATTTTTATCTGATCGATAAGCGTTAGATATCAACAAGTTGGATCTTCCAGTCTTTTTATAATTAAGTCGATTATATCAGAGGAAGGATGACTTTCCATTTCCATTTTTTGTTTATTTAGATCTAAACATTTGGAACTTTTATCAGAAATGGTGGAGAATATTAATTTCATAATGTAGATTTATTAGACACTACTTCGAGCTTTATCCCACCACAGTAGGTACATATATTATGAATTATTCAGTGTCATCTTGAGGGACGGAGTAAATTGGAAGAGAAACCCTTCGGGGCCGGAATTTCCTGGGATGTCGAAAATTTGAAAAAATATTTGGTAAGCAGTTATATGGAAATTTTTACTTGTCATTCTAGCTTCAAATTTGAGCTTGCGGAATTTGACCCCAGTGAATACATTTGTTCTTCTTCTTCAAGCAAAGATTGTCATGATCCAGAATCTATCGAATGTGACCACAATTATCCTACCCTATTGCCTCCCTCACCCCAAGGCTTCCACTTGGTTGACCAAGAAAACCTCGACATGTGATACCTTGTGATATGGAATATTTCATTAAAAAAATTATCACAATTTTTCAGAAGATTATAAACAAATCGAAATTTTACAAATCAGGTTCTATCGCAAGTAGGTACCGCTAAGAGCGAGTTTTTTTTAAATATAACCGTTATAATAGAAGTTTCATGAAAATCGTTAGAGCTGTTTGTGAGATAAATATGTTTTGTATTAATATGACAGGTACCGTTGTTTTTGGAGATAAGACAATTATTTACGAATCCAGTACTTATCATTTAGCGCCTTTTATAGTAGCAAGTAAAAATAGATAATAGAAATCAATTGAAATAATCTCATCGGGCTAATTTAGTTTGTATTGACCTAGAAAAAGAACATGAAAAAAAAACCTGTTTAAATGGATAAAATCAGTAGCAGATATTGGATTTAGCTGCACGGGGGATAGTGGCACAAATTAAAAATGACTTAAAACTTCTGTCCTAAAGTTGAATCGATTTTTCAAATTCGGTCATATCAGTGAAGTGTGCTCGGGAGCGATCTTCGATTTCCAAAAATTAACGAAACTCATCAAAATTCAAGAAATAGATATTTTGTGCGAATCATATCATTTCCATTTGGCATTCGCTTCTTTTCGTCCGACAAACTTCAGCAATCTTCTTCTTCTGACTTAAAAACTCTACTTCCAATTGAAAACAGGGTCTGATGATATCATCAAAAATATTATATTGTATTAGTTCGTTGGCAACAAACGGTAAACATTGTTGGATAACAAGATCAACTTTTTTAACATTCTTAGAAGTTTCCATTACCACTCCAAAATGCCTTGACTTATTGATCTTGAAGACTAAATTGTAATAATGAAAATTTGAACTGTATTCGTTCGGGATGCGTTCAGAGCTCGCTTTGAAATCACATCAAAAGTAGAGCAAATAAAAAAAGTATGAAAAAGAGCTAAGTAAAACACTTCTGAGCGACATCAGAATGACCCAGGGTGTGTTCAATAGACCTTTAGTAAAATGTCTATACTCCCTAATCACTATTATATTTAATGTAACTGTCAATATACTGACCAAGTAATGCATTTATTTAAATTTGAAATCAACTTTATTTTCATTTTTTTTTCCAGAAAATACAAGAAGACTGGAGAAAGATTTATTGGAATATTCATGACAAGAAATCCACAAATTTTGGTTGTAGATCCAGGCCTTGCTCGTGAAGTATTAGTTACTAACTTCAAGTCTTTCCGATTTAACGAACCATCCTTATGGGTAATATTTTTCGTGTCATGTACTTCTGACAGCTGTATCTGAATGTTTTCATTACAGGTCAATAGAAAATTAGAAGAGATCTCTACAAGGAATCCCTTTATGTCTACCGGTGCCGAATGGAAGTCAATTAGAAGTGAATTTATTGGAGGAATAAGTCCTAACAGGGTTTGTTAATATACAAATTATTAGTACATATATAGTAAGACATGTTTTTTTTTTTGTCAGATCAAGGCAGTCCATCCAATTGTGTTAGAAATCTGCAAAAAGCTGGTGAATTATGTGAAGGCTTCCAACCTCAAACACGATGGAAAAAGCATTGAAATCAAAACTGTAAGTATTTCGATTATTTATGAACATTAACCAAAAAAAAAACTTTTTCTTAATACAGCTTGCTTACAAATACACTACCGCAATCGTAGCTGACTTTGTTTGGGGTTTAGATGCCGATACCTTGAAACTAGACGATGAACAACCAAATCAAATGTTTGATATGTGCAGAAAAATGCTCGATGATTCTTTTATGAAAATTGGATTCTATTACTTATCTGGACTGGCACCGTTTATAGGGAAATTATTTGCCGGTAGATTTTATCCCGAAGAAACCGATAATTTCTTCTCGAAGGTCCAAAAGGATGCTCTTGAAATGCGGCTGCGCAATAGGAATGATCGTTCGGATTACTTGAATTATTTGATTCAGCTGCAGGAGAAGAAAAATATCAGCCATTTTGACATGGTTGGTCATAGTTTGACGGTTTTGCTGGATGGTTTCGAGACAACGGGATCAATAATGGCTCATACATTTTATTTCGTAAGTCTGAGAGAATTCTGTATTTCTTTTATTTCACGATTATTCTAATTTTTTGATTATAAGTTGGCAAGCAACCAAAAGGCACAGAAGAAACTGAGAGAAGAAATTATGGCGAATGTGGATGAAAATGGATTTTTGAGCTATGATACTTTGATAGAACTTTCGTACTTGGATCAGTGCATGCAGGGTAATAATAACAAATAAATGATTTTTTACACTTTTAGAATCTAGTTGATAAATTTTGAATTTTTCTTCATTTCAGAAACAATTCGCATCGTAACTGTTGTTTCAGTTACATCGAGAATTTGCAGCGAAGAAACATTTTTGGAAAATAGGGAAAACCATAAAGTAAAAATTGAGCCGGGAATGACAGTTCATGTTCCTACATATTCCTTCCACAATGATCCAGACGTATTTCCTAACCCCGGCGAATACATTCCCGAACGTTTTGATAATGGTCGAGCAAAGGAACTTAATCAGAAAGGACATTTCTTTCCATTTGGCGATGGGCCAAGAATTTGTGCCGGTAAGCATATGTTTTTTTTTCTAATTTACAGCAATTTTTCAATGCTTTTTTTATTTAAGGAATGAGATTGGGACAATTAGAAGCCAAAGCTGGAATTGTTGAAATTATTAGAAACTTCAATTTGAAGAAAACTGACGATCGGGATCTAACCATTGATCCAACATCGTTTTTACTTGGTTTGGATGGCGATATATTTATTAAATTTGAAAATATACATTAGTAAACATTTTTAAGTTGTGATTTTGTATATAAGAGTTAATAAACGAAAAACCGAAAATAACAGGATAATTTTCTTATGAGGGTATTTTTTCGGAGGTATGGAACTTTAAGTTGGCAACACTGGTGGCCATTTTAACATCTGTTAAGTGATTGGTGTTTAGTTTGGTTTGGAATTCCAACATGACACCTGAACAATGCTTCCAAATTGTACAAATTTATCCCAATCCCGTAAGCGATGAACCCACTTTTGGTTGAAAGGCTATTTTATTTTATTTCGAAAAATTTTTTTATATGTAGAAGTTTGAGTGATACTATTAAAACATCATAATTATCGTAGGAACAGTTTTAGAGAAAAATCTGATTTTCCAAAAAGGCCAAACATATATAAATGTATAAATGCAGGTACCGGTTTTTTGGTCTTAAAAAAATCAAAAAAAAAAAAAACTTGTGTGAGATACGACCCAAAAAACATTTTACATCAAGTTTCAAGAAATCTCGTTTAGGCTGCAGCTCAACTGACTGACAAATAGAATTTCAAGACCCATCTTTTTCGACTTCCCTATCATATTGACATCATTGTTTTACGAATCCAAAACTTTTCCTAAAGTATCTTTAGTCGCAAGTTACAATCTTTGAATGTTTACTAAGTTAAAATGTCCCAAACCACCTGAGTAAAATTATAATCACACTTTCGAATTATTTTCCATTTCCATAAAACTTTAACCCCAAATCAACATCTCTCTCATCACTCTCATAAAATACCAGTAATTTTCCTTCTGGCGCCTGCTATATCAGGTTAACCAACTACCAAAACCCAACCCAAAGGAATCAACCCCACTAACGCTTTGTCTTCCTTCTTCGATGATATTAAAAACGGATTAGCATCATGTTCCAATTCAATGCAATATAAAACATTAGCTTCTTCGTTTTTTTTCACCCCTTGATAAAGCAGTCCTTTATTGTTTCCCTTTCGAAAAGCAGATGATGATGATGATGATGATGCGGATGTTGATCATCGACATCATCTTTTATAAAAGATGTATCTCTGTATCTATAGAAGATATTATATCCATGACCCAAAACTTTGGTATTTGTAACCAACCGAAAACAAAACGATGTAAATAAAGCAAATCAACAACAATACAATCAAGGGGGCGATCCTTGATGCCGAGAGAGGGGTGATTTACAGAATTCAAAGTTATATTAGATGATGAAGAATGAAAATGAAAATGCCATGGAATCGAATTAATAAACATCCAGAGAAAGCAATGAACTCGAGTGTTTCTTGGTTATTCGCCGCATTATCTGTGAGCTGTCACTGTGACTTTGGGTCACCCTCCACTCTCTCTCTTCCGAATGAATTTCTGAATTTTAATAAAATTTCAATTTTACTCTAACTGTATGAGTGTCAGTGTGTTTTCAATAAAGAAATTAATTTAATTTCATTACTTCAACAATGGTCACACGTATTTTTGAACTCTTCAATCTTTCCACAAAGTGTATGTAGGTATATAGATCTGCTCTGTTCAGTCGAGCAAAGAACTATTTTGTATCTCGCACAATGAATTCGGTTCTCTCGGGTTTTGGTTCGGTTATTTCTGTAAACAAAAAAGCAGAAAAGGGGGTGAACATAAGTTCTATGAAAGGATGTATTTAATTTATTGGAATTATTTATGACAAATGTCTTTAGCAATGACCGAAGTATCTACGTATAAAGGACAATAACCACCAACAGAGAGAGAGAGAGAGGGCCAATTGTTTCGTATTTAGCAGCAATGAGCACCCGAAAAAAAATCCTTATGACAACGACACTACGACGACGGGGAAAGAAGGGTGGAAACTTTTTAATAATGTGCAACTTTTTCAATTTTTCATTTTCCATCCTTATGGTTACAAAAATAAAAAAAAATATTAAAAAGGGTGCAGAAGACTTAGGAGCAGGTCAGGACCACAACTATAGTAGAATCAGAAACAGAACCATCATGGACTATTTGAAGACTATTGAAAACAGAAAAATATGTTTTGGTGACAGTAATCTTCTTGGTTTGGGATTAAATGATGACGAAGGCGTGTAGGATGAGTTTTTGTTTTTTTTTTGGTTGGATTCTATCTGTTTTTCTGGTTGTATGAGCACGTGCGTGTCATTTGGATAAAGTAACGAATTTGTCATTATTTGATTTTAAATTATTTAAATAATTGAATTGGTTGTTTTTTTTTTTATTTTGATGAAGGAAGCAGATTAAGCTTTTATTTCTGTGATAATGTTAAATGACTATGCGTGGAGGAAGAAGAGCCATATGTCATGATAAAGATTATCATTTATGTTTTCATTTACATTTGGGTAACCTGCAGGGTGCCTGATCGTGAATGTCCAGAACTTGCGAAATAATGAGTCACAATGAAATTCTTGTTTTTCTTTCTGATGGTGGGAGTCAAAGGGCTAAAATTAAAATTTGTTAATGAAATTAAGTCCGCAAACGAAATCAACGCTACGAATTGGATAAAGAATGACAACACATTGACACAACTTTTGGCTATTGTACCCGGGCAAAAATTGGTTTTTGGAATGTGAAGATGCTTCTGGACAAATGAAGTGATGCGAACGTTTTGTTGGACTTAGCAGTGCCAACCCCAATTTATATGAGGGACTATGTTTGAACACAAGATTTGCCACGAAGTCAGTTGGTTGTTGTCAGACAAACAAGTAACTTCCAATATAAAAGCAGTGTTCAGGACGTCCAAAATAGAAGTGTTGCAGACATGGTACTTGCCCGAAATCACCTTCGCTACCGAAAAATTACATACTGCTGCAGCTCGGGGATCCCAAAAAAAAACCTCCGAGTGCCTAAGTTAATATCGATGAACTAAAGGACTCTGCAGTCCACCAAAAACTTTTGAGAATAATCAGTTCAATCAGTGTGCTGTGAAAAATGTTGTCAAATCCTGTTTTGAAAGTATAGTTAGTCGGCCACGAAGAAGCAAAAGAATCTTGAACAAGGATAGAGATATGTACAAGCTAGAGTCTATATATCGCTTGAAGATCCGAGAAGTTAATTGTGGCTTTCTACTTGATCAGCTTAAGCATATCAACGCTTTGGCTGCAGAAGCAGATGAAGTTTTAAATAGGTGTGACAGTAGGACCGGCTACCATGAAGCTCGCAAGTTGTAGAAGTTGAAAAGTGGAGAGGAAATTTCGTGCTATGTGCTGTAGCCAAGATAATACCAAGAATCGTTCTGGAGCAAATAACCACCTCGGAAAGGAGTTTGAAATCCAAAGCGGGTTAGACAAGGACGTATACTGTCATCAATACCGTTCCTGATGGTGATGCACGCAGCTTTATGAACGGGAAATGAAGAATTCAGTGGACTTAGCAATTATACCTCAGTCACATGTACGTAGACAATGTATGCTTGCTCTTTCATAGGATCATGGATACTTATTAACAGTCGCATCGGAAAGCAAAAGCTCTGTTGGGGATGTTGTCCAAGATATGGAGAAACAAAAAGATAAGCTATAAAGACCAAGTTACAACTGTTTCACTGATTGAAACTAAAACTTCGTTTTTCTTTTTCAAATCGTTCAGATTGCATTCACAATGTCGATTTTTGTTGAATTTTGGATATATATTTTGATTCTCTTTATTTATGAACATAACACAACAAGGAAAGAATTTCTCAACTTCTTAGATTTCCTTGACTAATCTGACTTTAGACGGATTGAAATAATATATTTTTTATTCTTTCGATCCAAAACTCTTTTTGATAGCAATTTTCTTTGAGAAAAATTTAATTCTGAATAAATAATCCGTAAGGTAAATCAGTTGGCCAAATAATCAATGTAGTGGAGCAAGAATTTGAAGTGGTGCAATACTTTAAATACCTTGGGTCAATAGTAGCAGCCGATAACAATTAGAAGAAGAAATATGTGAGCGGCTCAGTTCCAACAGAGCCTATTATAGTCTGTCAAAGCTCTTCAAATCCAGAAATCTCACCATAACTTCAAAACTGCTGCTGTACAGGACCATGGTCCTGCCAGTACTCATGTATGGATCTGAGACTTGGGTGTTTAGCAAAAGACACTCTGACCTCCTAGCCGCGTTCGAGAGAAAAGTCTTAAGGAAAATTGTTGGTCCCATGTGAGGAACGACGATTCCGGAGACGGTACAATCATGTATTGTATGCAATCTACCTTGAAGCAGACATAGTGACAAAAATTAAGCTCGGTAGACTCCGGTGGGCAGGGCACCTAGCTCGCATGAGTGAAGAGGAACCGGCTCGGAAAGTCCTTTGTGGTACATTCTATGATAGACGGTAGACCATGCTTGCCCTGGAGAGATGGCGTATACCAGGACGCGCGAAACCTTGGGGTGCGCAACTGGATGGCGTCGGCTCAAGACCGGAATAGGTAGAGAGACTTGTTGAAGGAGGCCAGGACCGGACCCCGGTTGTCGAGCCGATGATGATGAAGGTAAATTGAAATAACAATCTTTCAATAATATAAACCAACGCATAAGAAATACATATGTATGTACATAGAATCGGAAAAATGAAAATGTGTAAAAAAAAGTCAACGAAATAAGTGCGTATACGCCCGAGTGTACCATACTGTTTTGTATATTTTTATAGGTTTGTTATTGAATTTCATTCATGACCAGTTTTTTTTAAATATATATTCAATTCATTCTTATAATGGATCAATTGGTATATAAAAATATTTAAACAAATAAATACGTTCGTTTCCACTTTCATTGTGATAAAAAACGTCGAATTTATAAGCAGTGCTAAAGTTTCTAAAGCTATTCCAAACGTACCCAAAAATATAAAACAAATTTAATTTTAAATCAAAATTCATCTCACAATAAAACAAACGACAATGCCGTGAAAGATAAATTGTGACGTGAACAAATTTATAAAGTGAAAATAATTTATTATATTTCTATAGAAAATATTTACATGTTCTCCTCCTGAGGAACATTGGATTTTCATTAAGCCGCCACAACTATCTCCATCTAATGTATATTAAGCCACCTGTTCAAAATGTGATTAATTAAAATCGTGCTCATCATATACAATCATACAAAATATAATTTCCAATTTTAATTAAAGTGATATTAGACTCAATTAATATGCATAATTAGTGCAAATCCACGAAACCACCCATCATCCTTTTGCTCTGAGAGGACAATACTTCATGCAAGATACCGATGTCAATGGTGAATATTAAAATCGTATCTTCTAACCCCTTTCCAGTATCTTACAACTTGATTTTAATGTTAGAACTTTTCAATAGAAAAATGGTATGGTGGTATTTAAGATTCATGGAATTTGTTGCGCCTGTTGAGACGAAAATAAAAAATAGTTGCGGATTCAAAGGAATTTGACTTTTGAAAATTAAAAACAAAAATTTCAATAAAAACAACACGCATGTGATTTTTTTTCGATGCTAAACCAATTAGAACGAAATAAATGGTTTAGTTTTTTAAATATTTTTTAATCCCTTACAACACTCTCTTAAATGGTTTTTGGTTTGACATACATGCACAGCACAGGCACACACAACACTTAGAAACAAAAGCTTCAAAGAAAACACTTTTCCGAAAAAGGACTTTTAAGTGTTGTTCTTTGTTTTTTTTTTAGCTGTTAGTTAAAAAATTATATCCTTTGTAAATAATTAAAAAAAAAAACTGAGAGTTTTATTGTGAAAGTAGAAAAAGAGAATATGTACCTACTTGCCTTTTTAATCATCGTACCGTTATTTTCGTTTGCTGTTTCAAGACTGTTTTGTATGCTTGAAAAAATATATTTTATTTGCTTTGGTGTTTTTAAGTCATCAGAAAAGAGAAAGAGAGTTTTGTTTTTCTTTTAATCGCTTTTGATAAAAGATAAAGAATTAAGGATCTTAATGCAACTGAAAGTAGTGGAATTACTTTTGTGTGAAAGTTAGATGATTCTGATTCTGATTTTGTTTTTGAATAGAAAGCTTTCTTTTGAAAACAAAGCAATACACATGACATTATGACTCTAAGGTAAACTTAAACCTATATGAAGTTCAGATTTAAATAACTGGGTTAAAAGTTTAGCTTTTGTAATTTTTGTTTGCCCTTTTCAAAAAAATGTTGGCGTGTAAATTTCAAACTCACAGCTGTCCCATTCTCGAGTGTTTTTTAACAAGACAATGTTTAAGTGAAACTATTTTTAAAAAATATGTCCAGGTATTGATTATATATATAAAGGGCCAGCCATCTATACATTTTTTTTTTCAACTAGTACTTATTTCGTGAATGGTAACACTTAGCTCATGTCTGATTTGACAGATAACTAGTTTTATCCTTCCGCTGAACGAATATGGTTGTGTCTACCGTTGAACAATGCTGGGAAATGAGCAAGGAGTAGCCGTTACAGTCAATGACGATCGTTATCGGGCCATTTTGAACGAATTTTTGATCACAAAAATTTAAGAGGAAGATATTGGCAACATTCGGTTTCAACAGGACGGCGCTGTTTGTGGGGTGCCGTAAAAGATAAGTGTGGGAACAAGTGACGCTTTAAAGGACAATATTCGTGAAGCCTTTGGTGAAATACAGTTGCACACAATCGATAATTTGCTTAAAAATTGGACCGATCGTATAGGCTACTGCATGGCCATTATTTTCCATTATTAACCGGAAGGATTGTACTTTCAAATAAAAAAAGAAATTTGAGAAAATATTCAGTAGTTTTTTGTTATAGCATTTTCAAAAAAAAAAGTTATTTGGAGGACCCTTTACATACACTGAATTCAATACACGAGGAGTGAAACATTTCATATAGTCTTGCTTGCTTCAATACACGTTAATTGTACTCAGCACATAACTCGCAAACATTTTAATTTTTGTTGCTGGCAGATTTTAAATGTTCATGTAATCACTACATCAAACGGTACTTTGTAATTTTTCGCTACATAGTGAAATCTGAAGCACTTCCGAGTCAGCCGTTTTCAATACACTCATTGAGAGTACATGGACTCAGGACATAATATCTTATTTTGATGAAAATTTTTATTATTTGATGGATAACGAGTTTGTTGTTTTGTTATTTTCCAAATAATACGGCTGTCCGACGAGGATTCAACAGACAACCACGAGATGTGATATGGGTTACACTTATAGGTGTTGCAAAAGTCTACATGCGGATGAATGGACATGTACGAGCAAGATAAATAAAGGTAAGATGCCCCGCAGGAATCATCGAAGAGTTCCCAATCAACGTAAGTGTGAACCAGGAAAGCGTCTTTAGTCCTTCGACCTCATAACAATCATTAATTTTCTGTTTGAGAATAAGATGACGACCCCAAAATGATTTTTCTAGCGATGTATGGGAGGATGTTCTGGATTGAAATTGATGCCGCATTTCCCTAAGAAAGACCAAATTTTTAAAATTGACATGTAATTGACTTTTGAAATTGTAATTTAAATATCCGTGGCGTTTGGTATAAATGAGATAACTCCAAAAATTGACTTTTTCTGTTTGGACTGCCAATATGTTTCTTTTTGGCTATATTTTCATTCTATATTTAAACGAAAGCTGTATCTTCACTAGAAATAACTGTAATTATTTGGTCCAAATACGATAAGTACGGCTTTTAAATTTTGAGTTTGGTATAAACCAGATATGTACCACTTATCTTATTTATACCAAACAAAATTGGGTTAAAAAAATAATGATATGTCCACTAGGATTGAGCTTATTTTGTCAATGTCAGAATTTCTTTCATGCCAGGACCTATAAATGTTAAGGATAATAAATCAAAAATCTGTGCAAAATTTCATTGAAATATGTTAACACGTGCCGCCGAGCACTTGAAATTTCCCATGCAAAATGTATAGCGTTTTTGTAGTGTTTTACTAAAAAAAACCATGAGGGCGTAATGCCGTAATAGTTAATGGATAAAACTCAAACTTGGCACAGGTCTTAAGTATAATTAATGTAAGGTATAAAAAAAAAATATTTTCATATTTTGTAAAAAAATACCTAATTAAAAAAAAACAATAAATATGACTTATCTTTCACTTTTTGATCATTTCAAGCCTTTTTTAGAAAAAAAAAAAATTAAATTAAAGCTGTTAACGGTATATTTTGCGATTTTTTATTTTTTAAATTGCTTAATAAATTATCAACAGTTATTTATAAGACGAATATAACAAAAATCCAGATAGAAACAAAAACACACGGCTCCAATCAATCTAAAAATGTAAGTTTGAATTATGCTTTGAATTTCTTTCTTTTATACATAAAAAAAATCTGTGTGAGTCGGAAAAATTTCCGTTCCCATCGAATTGGGCAGAATGATATCCAAGATCTGCTGCCATTTATCGACCCGATTTGTCATATTTTTCACAAATTTTAAAACATACCCTTACAAAATCGCAAGAAGCGGATTCCTATATCAGTGATAGCGGTGCAAATTATGAACAGTAAACTTTTTTATTTCATTTAAGAAGAATTCTGTTATTTGTTTTTTACTCGTATTACGATGAATAATCTTTTTTTTATGAATTTATCTAATGAAAGATAATGTGCTCTTAATTTTGAATTAGAATTATAAAACAAAATATTATAAACATAAATATAAAATCTAAAAATAAATTGATTTTTATGATAGTTTGCATTTGGTAGGTATAAACAGGACAACTGCCACAAAATCCTAAAATCGAGTTTTTTTATAAAAAAAAATTAATGTACATTTGAAGTGCAGACACATATATGCGTTAACTTAAAAAAATTATTCCATTATTTCCAAACAGTTTTTTACAAAGCTTGAATAAACATTCAAATGCGTTTTCTGCAAAACTCAAAAAATGGAGTTATCTCATTTATACCAAACGCCACAGATATGATTTCTGGCTTATCACCGTCACGGCTGGCTCGGACGAATTTAATCTGGAGGTTCAATTTTTGCAGTATATCGGCAATAATGTGGCGAATGTTGTCCTCCAAGTGATCGATGGTTTATCGACGTAGACTAGCGATTTCACATATCCCCACAGAAAAATATCTATCGGTGCTAAATCGTACATTCATGGAGGCCAATTGACGGGTCCGAAAGGTAAAACTATGCCAATTCAGTAGGAAAGTATCAAAACTACCCCACACCTTGCCCTCGAATTCCCTTTGTACAAAAACTAATTGCTTTCAAGGATATTTTTTTTCTAAGCCAGGTAAATATATATAATATTATACAATTCGAACAGGTACCTACGCACCTCACACTTTGTCTTAAAAAAAAAAAAAACATTAAAGAAAACGCAATAAAATAATAAAAATAATCCTTAAGAAAAAAAAGTTTCCCCAAATTAAATCAACCACCCATGTTGCAAAAAAAACACTTTTCTATTTTCCTCAATATAACGCAATAAAATACAATCGAATTAAATTTTAATTGTTTGCAATCATCGTTTTATTGCCAAAAAGGCAACTTCGCCCTAACTTATATTCATTTCTCAAGTGTCCATAATGTGAATCCAAAGAAGACACACATCACTCCTTGGAAGCATTATGGGGTTTGAAAAAAGAAAAAATCAAAACGCTTCGCAGGCGATCCACTCAAGTAGAAACTTATCCACATACACACAAGTGCAATGTTCAAATTTTCCTCACCCGCTCTACAATTCCACATCCAGTCCAGAATCCAACTATTGATATATCTGTGGTCTGTTGAATCCACAAAAAGGATAATACTTTTATTGACGAAGAAACCAAGGTACACATATCCTTTTCAATTGCTACTGGCCAAATTGTATATTTATTGTAAGACCCATTATTCGCCATCGACCTCACTTGAAGATCCTCAATCGTATCAGAGAATTTTCATCGCACAAGATTTTAGATTTTAGATTTTTAAGTATAACCAAACGAAGGTTGAAAATTCTCATGCCCCAGGATCATTGAGGGACACAATAATACATTTCCCCGGGGTGATTTTTATTAAATAAATAAATATGTTTTTATTCAAGGAGAAGATATCAATCCATCTATCTCTGCAACAGAGAAAAGGATTCCCATATCAAACAACACAAAACATAATACAATGACGAATGATGGCATATCCTTTTTGGTGGCACTTATGAAACTCTCATGTATGCAAGCACGACTTAATCAGTAATTGGAATTATTATTATTTTTTTTTTATTTCGATCGAGCGGTTAGTCGCTTGATTAATTTTATCTTTAAAAACATTTTCCATATCGATCTGTGTTGATTTTGTGTTTTTATAAAAAGGACACATGTTTATGATCCCAATGAGTTCTTTTATTCTTTTCGATGTTTCTCTCCACAAATACAATTTTGATGATTCCTTCTCTGATACAATTGAAAACGAAATCATTTTTGGTGGGTGTATGTCAGTAGGAGTCAGTATTTATTATGATGATTGGTTCACCAATTGAGAATTACTTGAAGCGAAAAAGTGTCAAAACAAGATTTCTATATTTTGATGTCCTTGTATAGGAATTCCATCCAATGGTTGAATGAATTATTTTGCCAAACGGGGAAAATACGAAATTAAAAATGAAGTGTATGTCCTTGAAATCAAATTCAGTGTTATTTTTTTGTTCATCCATCAACACGACGAACGTTACTTGTGATGGAATTATATTTACCAGTGGGAGAGTAGAATTCAGTGATTGCAAGGGTATCTTTTTGTTGTCATTTAAATTGACATCATTTAAATAGGCAAACTCAAAAGGATGGAACCGGAACGAATTAATAATTTTTTGAAAAGGTTTTCCAATATTGGTATTTGAAAAATAAAACACACAACTAGATGGCATTAACTTGCTTTTGTTGATACAAATCTGTTGTCGTTATAGTGTGAAACAGTCAAAAGTATGCAGTACGAAATTTAATTTCTTCTTTCAAAAAAAAAAAAAACCTAGCCTACCTAAACAGCATTTTTGGTAACTAGTCTTTGAAGAATGTATAATCGCCAGTCAAGTTAATGAAGTTTGAACATAAGTCGTGCCATCAAGTCAGTTGGGTGCCGACTAGTAACTATGCGATCAGTCGGCAATTTTCAAACAATCTTCAAGGCCTTCGAAACAGAAGAGATGTAGGCAGATGTGCCATTCCCAGCACAAAGCCACCTCCTGATGGTTGCTACAACGTAAGATTGCGTACAACTGCAGTTAATAGATCTCAAGACATCACCCGAATGCCCAAGCTCAACACCGATAGACTAAAGCAGTTTGCCAACAACTCTTGTTCGCAACTTTCTTGGATTGAAAGTAATCAGTAGCAGTAGCAGTAGCAGTGATAATGTTTTCAAAGTCGGTCGGTTGTAGAGACTGCTAGTAGAACAGTCTTCAGAATTACCAAAGAGCTCACAGGTGTCCAGAGCTCTAAACAATACCTGGTAACAGCGGTTTTAAGCATCGTATTGCAATTGAAGTGACCCCGGCTCCCAATGACCTGTCCAAAGTAACAATTTCTCGAATACACACTGTACCACCCAGCAAAGAAGAAATCTTAACCGCAATCAAAATACTGAAGAACAACAAAAGCGGTTGGACTTGACGGCATTCCCGCAGGGCTCTCACGACAAGCACCAACAACATCGAACTACTGCACCCATTCATTAAGAGAGCTGAGGAAATTGAGAACTTTCGTAAAGAGTGGGAAAAAGAAAAGATTAAAGGGAGAAAGAGAGACCTTAGGCAGTGTGAAAATTGGAGAGAAATTTGAGTGTACTTGACGCCGGACAATCAGGATTTCTCAGTGGACCCACATTAACACCTTTAGGATCATCATCAAACAGTTGAACACCTAGTGGATCATCATCTAACAGTGCGTAGAATATCAAACACCACTTCATTTGCAGTTCATCGACATCGAAAAGGCGTTCGACAGTGTTTGGATTGTTACGCGCCGGAGGGACATTCCAGATACTATGATCAAGACTACAACATGTAACTTCTATAGGCTTAAAGATACGATTGTTCAGTTCGTATTTCTTGGAAAGTCACAGACTCTGTTATTAAAAAGCTACAAACATTCGCAAATTCGAATGGCCTCAAACTTCGAAATTGTAATAATTGCATTGCAATGCCCTGAAACCCTTTGAAAGTGCTGCCCTTGCTTTATACAAGCCACATGTAATCCAGTCTTCCTCTTATTCTTCTTCAGATTTAAAAATTAAGCATTAAATTCTTGTCTGAGAACTAAATATACTCTTAGTGTTGACAATGACAATTTACTGCACTAACAGATCTTTTCAAAACAACCCGCAGTGTTATTTGATATTTTTTTTCGAAAATGACCACAAACAATCTCACCAAATTACCATCAATAAAATTACAATTATTATATTTAAACAAACAATCGTTTATATTTACTTTTGTCTTGCATAGGCACGCATTTCTCTTATAATTCTGATCGCTGCTCTCCATTGTCAATCTTAAAATTTAGTAATTGATCTTATATCTAGACCGGAAGGGCGTTTCCATCGTTATTAATTGAAACACATCCAACCGTGCGTCGGTCGGCATCATCACTTTCGAATGAAATAAAATCTGAAAAATACTTCCGAAGTTGTAATTCGATCCTGATGATGTTCGCAACAGCAATTATACAAAAGGAAAACGCATAGGTACCCATAATAATCCAAGACACAATCAAATTGGGAGTTGATGCGTAAATTGCTGAATTGAAAGGCCTAAAGGTACTTTACATAGCGTCAATCCTTACACCTGGGCTTGGCTCTTACAGCCAAAATGTTCGAGTCATTAATTTTTACATTTTCATTACGAAAATATAATGAAAACCTCAAGTCATCCGTGTATCAAAAACAACAAAAAAAATCCATATATGGAGCTGGAGCACCCATACTTTATATTGAGAACAAAATGCAAACACTTGACACAACCGATTGAATTATTTTGAACTCTTAATTTTTTGAATGGAAAACCGGTGCCACATCCAGCTCTGCAAATCCATTTGTCATTCAGTATTAATCGGCTTCGAGGTAGCAAGATGCAAAAGGTAGTTCCACCACACCATATGTATACAACAGTGTCGTCGAACCATTAAAAAGGATCCAAATCAATTTGTTAAGTACGCTACGGCAGAGAACACAAAACAAATCACCATGCATATGTGTAGATTTGTAGATATATCCTTGAAAGTCCTCTATGTGGCTCACAAATCGGTGCAAAAACTATTCAATGCTAGAAATCTCCTGGAGGTAGGAGCATTGAAAAAAAAATCTGGCAAATCGTAAGCTTTCCAGCACAGAATCGAATCCGAATAAATCTTTTTAGAGGTTCCCGATGTTTTTTTTTTTGTATTTTTCTTTTTTTTTTTTACTCTCTAGTTGAATTTTCTTTGTTTTGATTTTTAGCATCCTCGAGCAGCTCCTCGTTCATAGTTGTTGTTTCCAAGTGTGGTGTGGGTGAGAAAAATTAATCTCTCGCAATCAGTTTTGATCCGAGGGATATTGTTTAGCTTTTTCAATGGTTTTTGGTTCAGTATACGAATCTAGGAGGTATAGGTAGATATGGAAAATGGAAAGGACAAATCCCCTGTTATCGAAGTCATCGAAGTTATGATTGATGTATTTCATTTGTTTAGAGCTGATGACTTTGCCAACCTGTGGTAGATTGTTTTTCTAACTCATTCTTTCGGTTTTGTTGTTTTTTTTTTGCGGAAAAAAAATCTTGATTTTTGTGATTGGAAAATATAATACGCTCGATTTGGCAAATCGGTAAATCCCCTTCAACTATAAGTTGTTGTGTTTTTTTTTTATTTCAATTTCTTGTTTTCTTGTTTTAGAAAAAGTTGGTTATATGGCAGTTTCAATATCATAACATCACACTAAAAAGTATAATATGGAATATGGACTATGGACTATAAAAGGACTGGGATGATTGAGTCCTCGATCATTCATTACCGGATATAATTGAAAAAGCCACACCTACCTTCTTTACTTTCTACAATTATGTCTGTCTCTGTCTTACGGTCTATCGGTCTGTCTACCAGTGCCACAAGCTTCAGCCTAAGCTACTTCCCTAGATCCTAAATTGAAATTTTTTATTAGTTCCAAATATGTATAACGGTACCTGTCATATAAACGGTAAGACAAGACTTATTTATGTGGCAAAGCACATACGATTTTAAGTGAGTCGTAGTTTTACTTTTCGATTTTCTTAAAATGGTTTGACGTTTTGTGATTAAAAAAATTTAAAAAGAAATATGTTTTGGATATTAGAAAAGTAATTTGAAAGTGATTTTGAGAACTAAATATTTTTTGAATTCTTAGTTTTAAGTTTAAAGAATGGAATTCCAATTTTTTTTTGTCTTAAAAGAATTAGCAAAAATGAAATTTTTTTTAATGGCTCTTTTTTCAAAAATTCGTACTTATGCGATTCATCAGATGGTATCTTGAATCCTCGTCTTAAGAAATGCCTCACTGTTAACTGAAGAGTCCAAGTGAGGTTGCTATGACGAATCGTCAATTTTTTTGTAATACAAGGCGTCAAAAGCTATTTTGAATTAAAACATGTTTTTCCAAAGGTTTTTGGTGTGCTGAATCCAGTCTAAAAAAGTTTTCATCACAGATTTTTGAGTTGTTTCTGTTTGTAAATTAGAAAACTGTTCTATCAAATTTTTGGAGGGAATTTTCAATAAAATTTTCTTCAGCTTTCTAATATCAAAAGTATGAATCCAAGCTAAGAGCCGATTCATCAAATCTATTTTTTGAGATAACCAGACCGGTTTCAAAACTAAAAACAAATATTTTTCGCAATTTTCGAACTACGTGAATCGCTATACTATTTCAAAAACAGTATCTGAGGTATCAATTCTGAGCCCTGTTACTTTTGAACAAAAGCAATAAACATGGAAAACAATTTAAACTCTTTTAGCAAATTAAATTTTCTTTTTTTCTTATATCAAGACAATCAAGTCATTAGCGCCAATCAATATGACATTAAAAACAAAATGGCTGCCAAATGACACTAAGAACAGTTGTTCAATTGTGGTTTTATATTCCTTTATCAATAACCTACCGAATACCGAAGGCAAATCCGTCCTCGGATTTAGGTCCCAGCGAAAGTCTAAATGTTCCGCACTATAAACCATAATACAGAGTCATTCATCTTATCATTCCGTCAGTCCATCATACAATCAATGAATCAGTAATTTTATCAATTCAATTACATTTCATTTTGACGCAAATGCTTCTGAGTAAACTGACAGATCAGAGTTCGAATACATAAATAATGCCTTCCAGAAGTCAGATTATTTACAAAAAACCAATAAAAAAAATAATAGGCAAATTTAAAGATTTCGATAATAGAAAATTAGTTAAATACTTGCTGCCAGCGAGCGATTGAAACCAAATGACAGTAATGGACAATAATTTCAAATTTATTAACACTTCATTTCCTCCTGACTCATATGGCACTCATCTTTTAAACGTTCTATAAAAATGTTCACAACTAAAATGCTCAAGTTAGTCGAATTCAAGCCGTAACAAAATGAAGTTCTTTTTGATATTTCTAACCTTTGCTTTCACTCAAGTATTTCAGTGAACTTATCAAAAACTTTCAATATTCTAATAAAAAAAATTTGTTTTTGCTATAGGATCTAGGATGTGCACTTCCCATAGGTCAACAGATAAATATAACTCGCAACCTGTGTATTCAAACTACTGGCGTATCACCAGAAAAAGTTCATAGAATTGAACACTTTGATTATTCCGATAACCAAGATGTATATCGATATATTAGATGTATTTTTGAGAATCTTGATTTATGGAATGAAGCTAATGGCATTGAAGATCAACGAGTTGTTGAAATTTTGGAAGGACAACAGGACCTTAACATGATTTTGAATGCTGTAAAAGAATGCAATAAGGATATGAAGACGGAAAATATGGACGAGTGGCTCTACAATACGGTGGGTTGCATTATAAATGGAAATATCGGTGAAAGTTTGGAAAATATGTTAACAGCAAGTTAAATTCAATTTATAAGTGAACAAAGATTTTCATGTTTATTAATAAATTGTAGCTTAAGAAAAGTAAGTTATTTTACTTTTTGAAATCAAAAGCATATTTATATTAATGAAAAAAATTGTATTCTTATAGATGGACAAAAAAAATGAGTTATTTATTTAACCCCCTTAGAATCAGTCCAAGAAATCTTTTTCAGGTCTTCTTTATTATAATTATTTAATTACTAGAAAAACGTTAAAGCATTAAAATACAACAACAAAAAACTGCAAGTTCCATTCGAGACACCCATTTTCTCATCATTCATGAAAAAAACAATCCTCCAACTGCAGTCCTAATAACCAGCATCACCACTTAATCTTGGTTCGTTTTGCGTAAAAACTTCTCTCTCGGTTTTCTTTCATTTTTTTTCCTGATGCTCACCCCAAGTGAATCCACCCTCGCAGAATTCAAGGAAAAAAGAAAAATACCAGTCTTAATTAATATCAATTAGTCCTTAAACGAGGGGTGCGAGCCAGTTATATTTACTTCACCTAGAAAAAATAAAGTAATAAAAAGAAATCTCCAACCATTTCCCCCATTGCTAGTAGTTGGTATAAAAGGTGAAGCTTTTCTTCCTTCAGTTTTTTCCATGAAGTGGTCACTTTGTAATTAACCGCAGAGTGGTTGGAGGTCCTTACATCATACATACCTACACTACACCTACCTACCTTCCCACGCTACGTGTTCTAGTTTATTTTTTTGTAGTTTTTTCGAAATTTTTGTTTTGCAGCCACTTAACGAAAATACTATGCGTGTGTTTTGGGTGGCAAAGAGTCGAGTTAAAAAAAAAAAAAAAAAATAATAAAATATACTTATTAACTTTCAACTCACTTCGCATGGAGCAAAAAAAAAAAACATTAAACATAAGCCACAACGAGAATGCTTTCTACTCATCAGGGTGGTATTTTGTCAAAAAATGGCGCGGATTTATAAGCGAGTCATGTGCACATGACCATTTTTTTGACAAATATTTTTTTCACGATTTCTTTCATTTACTTTTTTGACAAACAATTTTCTTTTGAAAACGAGATTTGTTTTTTAAGAATTTGTTTTGACAATTTAATTAACAATTTTTACACTCGTGGTTTTTGAACTACAAATCCACTTTTTTGTTCCCAGACAATTTGTTTTGTGACTAATAAAAACTTTTTTCACAATTTTTGACAAAATTTTTATCTAAGTATATAGACACTATGACGCCCTGAGGGCAACAACTATTGATAGGTAACTGACTTTTTTAAAACTTACATCAAAAAAGTGAACGTATTTCCAAAAAAAATGCTACACACTAAGTTGGAAGAAAATCATGATCACAAAAAATCAATTTTTTTAAACCATTGAAATAAAACATGTTTTCATTAACCAGTCCTTATTAAAAATACTATTAAAACAAAAAAAGAAATGAAATTTATTGGGCCCTTTAATTACGCAACATGTGGGCCCTAGCATTGTATTAACTATATCCCTCCTAATAATTCGCCCCTGATGCTTACTCGTTAAGAGGGCAGCGCAGCGCAGCGCTTCAATTTTACAATTTCGTTTTATTTATGAAAGCGGAAAATACTATGGTCAGTTTGGTATAAGAGCAACCCATACCTACCTACCTACGTCAAAAATAAAAACAGTGCTTAAAAATTAAATTAAAAAAAAAAATAAAAAATATTTCAAGTGAAACCAATTTTCTGTTGAATTGTGAGTTGTTGTTAACCGCTCTTGGGTTTTTCATTTAAAAAAAAAAAAACTTTTTTTTCGTAGGTATAACTTTTGTAAGGACTTGAATTTGATTTTCGAGGCCGTATTGGGAGCATGTGGAGGAGGGTGAACGATTTATAAACCGGCGAGAAACACACAGAGAGAGAGTTATGTTTTAAATGACCACATAATATATATATGTCCGTTTGTAATTCGGCATGAAAAAGAATATCAGAATATAATAATTTTTCATACACTCGGTCAGGAACATTGTGTGCAAAATATGAAAACTGTTTGAATTGGCCACTTGAATGAGAAAAACACTGCCCATTGAGGTTTTTCAATGGAATTCTCTTTTTTTTTGTGTTCATATCCATTCGATAACATTTTTCCAAATGAACCATTTTAGAAGTGTGCCACCCACACTGCTACTATGGTTTCTTTTTCTATATTATACAAATTATATTGAGAATTTGAAATAAATGTGAATAAATGCGAATTTCTTTTGTGTAAATTGCAAAAATGTTATAAAATACGTATAAAAGTTAATTTAAATTGGATTTTTTTTGTATGTTTGATGCTGTGTGGTTGACTATGAATGAACAAAATTTTAAACAAAAATATTTTTGTATGGTTTTAAGTACCTACCCTAAAATAGTGAAAAAGGAGCGGAGTTGAAACTAGTTTGAAAGCTACTTGACTCGTATAACGATTTTTAGTTAACTCAACATATGTAAGTATAAGAAATAGACTGCTGTGGCTTTAAAAAATACCGACAGATTATTACTATTTTATCATGTACTCATTTTCAGCTTATTGTTTGACACTCGGTGCAGTGTCAAAGAGAGCGTCGGGTCCTCTCTTCTCCTACAGGGGTTTCCTGCAGTCTACTCAGAGAGAGCCAGGCAGTCATGTTCTTGCCTCTCTCAGAGCATTTTGGAAACAAAAATGAATGGTTAATGTCAATCTGACTGCCGGTCTTGTCAAACCTTGAGAGCGTTTGACATTTGGTCCCTGATGATTGGATACAACTACACCGAAAAATGACAAACGGATGGTTTGATCAGAAATACGCGTATATCCAAAAGATGGCACGGGTAACACTTGTTTCCGAACGCCGAAGTTACTCAATCAATATGAGAACGGTAACGAAAGTCCCTATTCCCCAAATCTCTGCGAAAGTCAAACGACGTAGATTCTATTCGCGATGTCCGAAATTTCTCCTTCCGCCAACATCTGACAGTTAAAATTGTTTTGCTCAGAAATATTGTTGAGAAAAAAAGCCAGTGTAAACAGGTAAATTGGTTTTAGGTGGCCGAATGCATCCAATGCATTCTTACCTTCAGCAAGTGATGACTTGCATAAGGCTGGGGAGCTGAGGGCTAACCATAATGTCAAAATCCAACGAAAAGTAGCTTCTCGAGCAGTCGAGCAGAAGTAAAATAAAAAATTTGTATGTTTTTCGTTCTTACTTAACCAAATGTCAGTTTTATTTGAAAGATGTGCGTTCTTCACTCCCGTAAGCAAAACTGAACGAAACTCAACGAAATTAAAGATCCGGCTATTATGGTTACCCCTTTGAAGTGCAGGTAAGAGAAAGTTACTGGGCTTACAACTATGCACGTTGGCATACTCAATGTTGCTGATAAATGACGAAATCGAAACCAATGTCAGTGATTAGCTGAAAGCCCTGGGATTTGAAAAAGAGAACGGATCACCCAAACATGGTAAAACCCTGGGAGGATATACCTCTTTGCAACATAAAGAAAATAGAAGAGTTGTGAGGACAGTAATTGCGAAAGGACTTTTTTACTTTTAGACTTTAATATCTAGATCTTCCAGATCTTCCAATTGTGTTTTTAAACACAAATTTAACGAATCTCTTTCAATAAATATGATGGAAACCGTGAAAGGGATTAATGCTCGAAAATTTGGATTTTAGGTTCATATAAAGTACTCTTTCGAAGGCAATACAAAAATTGCTTCCGTTTTTGTATATTGAATTCCCATAAGAGTCACGACGTTATTGATTGATGAAAATTTCAGAATTTTTTCTTGAAACACATATTTTCCACATACGGCCTAAGTTCCAATATAGAAAAAAATCAATGAGTTGTGAGAAAATTAAAACTTAATTAGAAACTTTTTAACTTTTTTATTCAAATTTTATTCGCAAAAACAACAAAAACAATTCCAATTTTCCATTTTTGCAGCAGAACAGAACAGAGTTGCAAGCTCTCGCTTTTCGTGTATATATTATAGGCTCTATACTATAAAAGAATGTTATTAAGTGTAGGAAAAGGATAGGTAGAGAAGAAAAAAAAATAATCTAAAAGAATTCCATTCCATGCCACAGACTTTGTTGGGTTCCTCATTGAGAGAACACAGTATTCTAAGAACAAAACAAAAGTTCAGGATATGCAAGGCTTACTCAGGAAAGGAAGAAATTATCAGAGACAAATTTCAAAAGTTTCATTATTCATAAAGTATTACCAAAGTTACTCCTCATGACGATGATGATGGTGGTGGTGAAAACAACGATGGTACAGTCGTTTCTATATATCCATTTTCATGCAGCCAGAAGGACTTTTCTGCGTATAATGTTGGCTACAACTTTCAAGTCAAAATCGTATTTTCGTATTTTATGTAGTGCTGAATAGACGAGGTGAAAAGGGTTTTCAGAATGTAATGCTCTCTCTCTATCTCTTTTCTCTGGATGAATGCCATAAATTTAATTAAATTACATCTGCAGATACTGAACTTGTTCCATAGAAAATACCAAACTCTAGTTGCCAGTTACAGGGTCCCGAGCCCCGGAAGCCCAGAACTATAGATACATATTGTTTCACGAATTATATTCATTGGTTGTGGCATTTGGTATAAGTGTTGCCACTTTAATTGTTTTAAAAACATAAAAATTTTAGAATTAATGGAAGTTGCTATCATGGAAACGCTCATTTATTTCTCTCGAAAACGGATCTTTCTGTAGCAAGCAGCACTTTGCATTTTATTATACCTCTCCTCAAGGTCCTAAGCATTGCACTTTATTTTTGAAATTGACTGATTTCAATTCGTGTTCATCGGGGAGAAGAACAGAGCTGCCAAAAAATATTCACCTTAAAATTTCGAACGTTTCATGTCTAAAATCCGATCTTCTCTAGTTTGTGCCGAACAAGATAGAGGGCGATACATTCTCAAAATTATCATAAAAATCATGATTGCAATCCGTAAAACCTGTCATGAGACAATCGTGAACCAGAAATCGGCTTCTAGGAAAGCACTGGGAAAACAGAAACACAAAGAATAGAATAAAAACAATAAAATTTCTCTGTGGTTTTCATCCAAAAAAGTTCGTATCAAAACAATAGAAAAAAATATTATTGGCTTATTTATACAAATGGCATGGAACCTCTGACCTCCCGGTTACTGATTGCTCTGCCTCTGTGCTAGTTCACAATATAAAATTCCAAATTTACAAGCTAAACCGTCAATAAACAGACAAAAGAAACATATTTCAATATGGTCAAAAGGATATGGACTGAAAATGATACTTTTCCACAGAGTACTACACATTTTTCCTCATAGTAAAGTACCATATAAAGTTAAAAAATTTTTAATGTCACAAATGACTCACAATTTGTATGAAAATTTTTTTTATCTCTTATGGTTTCCTTAAACAAAGTCTTTTATAATCGAACATTTTTGAAAGACGTGTTTCGAGAACAAAATTGTTACTAGCTCCAATGTCAGTTTGACATCATAAATGTCAGAAAAAAGTCTGTTCCTTAGTTAACCGTCACTAATTTAAATACGTTCTGTTTGATTTTCAAAAGAAAATTGGGCTAGTTTGGTATTAGTAAGCAATGGTTCACAGTTCATACATTTTAAGAAATATGTTTAAAAGTTAACAAATCGCTAAGAAGTATCATACTTATAACAAGCTTGTTTGAAGTTTCGCGCAGTGCGTGGATTTTAAAAGCATAAAATAACAACAGTTCCATAAAGTGTAAGTGATTCCAATTGGCATCACTGTCTTATAACTCTCATAATTCTAGGCTACTTTATTGGTTGCTTGGGGCTTCGTTGCCTGCGGCCTGATGTTTACGGGTGCTTTTTGGCGCATGCATGTTTCCATTGTAAAACATTGTAAATGACCCCTGCGTTGCGTTGTTTCAAGCTCTGTTGGTGTTCTTAGGTTTTTGTTGCGGCGCGGCGTAGATATGGTGAGTCTGGGTGGCTGGCGTTTGTGAGAGGTGTATAGAATGGGTATGTGGTCTTCACATGCTATTGTGTTGTTTTCCACTTGATTATGCTGCTACCATCCACATATTAAACCAAAACCAAGTGGGCTGGTATACCTATAGATGTATAGTTTATATTTGACCTGTGAACTTATGGTTTATAATTCTATCTATACAACCACTTCTATTATAGCTTATGGTGGGGTTCTGCTTTGGAGTAAATCTATCTGCAACTCTTGTGGAATGAGGGCACTTAATAATCTGCTATTGTGTTATGTCGAAAGTACGCTTGGTAGTGGCGTTGCACGGTCTTGACAGCGAACAATGCCAATGAATACAATAACGAAGCGACCTGTAGTTTGCGGAGCGGGGTAATATTATATAACCAATGCGGCTTTATTCCAGCACAGTGAAGGATTTAGAAATTATTAAAAGAGTGGTAGGTACAATTGATGGTAATGTGGAGGCAATTAGTCGCAATGAATAACAATATGCGAACTTGAAAGTAGGCTTAGATATAAATATTTATGTAAAATTCATAATTTTGACAGATTAGTGTAAGTGGTATGCTGAAGTATATAAAACGTTGACCTGGAGTATGAAATATGAAATGAGAATAATTGTTCTGGCAAAAAGTTTTCTTGGCTTTTTTTGAATTTATTTTTGATAACGTTTTAAATGAAAGGCTTAATTAAAAAAAGTATAACCAAAAACCACATTTTTTTAAATCGCAATCAATCACTTTTCATTTTGAATTTATTCCAATTACGCTTGAGGAAAAAATGTTGGTCTATTAGGCTTTGCAAGAATGTCGAAGAATAAGGATGAACTTTTTCAAAAAAATCTTTGAAAACTTTTGTAAGATAAAATTTGATGAATTCTTTTCACTTTTGACTAGCCTGCCGTCCTAAGCAAAAAGGGCGTACATATGTCTGCATTTTCATAGTTTTAATAAAACGCATTCGAACGTCTAAATTACATATATAAGCTGAACAATTTAACGATTCCAAAAATGCTTCAAAATCAATTCTTGATAATTTGGAAAATTCGCTAGAAGTGAACGATTTTGATAAAATTTTTTCAGTGGCGTATTTTCAGTAATTAAAATTATTTGATTAGAAAAATATTTCTCAATAATATAAAGTTTTATAAATACTCGATTTCAGTTTTCTAAAAATACTTAGAAATGTTTGCAAAAAAAATTCATTTTTGAAAAAAAAAATTTTCCTAACATTTATATTGAAACACTAAATTTTAAAAACTCAATTTTGAAAGATATATTCTTTACTAAAAACACCACCGAGACTCTCGTCTTGGATTTCTTATTGGGAAAGATCAGATTCGGTTTCAGCACCCCCAAAAATATAAAGGATGGAAAATTGGAAATAATCAAAACTACCCCACATCTTACTTCCAAATGTCTTTTTTGACAAAAATTTCACTGAACTAAAAACATAACTCTCAACTGACGGTATAAATAAAAGCACTATACAAAACACTTATACTTCGACTCTATTTATTTGTTTTTCAAAAAAATCACTTTTTAGTTTTGTGCCTTAGCAGCTTGTTTGGCAATATCATCCCTGAACCATTCTCCAACTTTAGTACCCATAATGCAATTAAATCCACGGTACATCCAACTGTGAGCAGAGTCACCGGCAATTTTCTTGTTGCAGTTGCTCAAAATTGGAATCAATTCCTCAGAGCTGGCCTTGTCCTTGTAGAGGGCAGCAATATGTTCAACATTGTAACCCGATTCACCGTTCCACAATTCCAAATGAGTGAAAACACATTCAAGTTGCTTGTGTACAATTTCTACATCTGGGTAGTCGAATTTTCCAAATTTTTCCAAATATTCTGCAGGAACATTCAGACTTTCAGCGCAAGTTTTGCTTGCCTTGAAAAAGTCATCTTCGGTTTTGTCTTTGAATTCAGCTGAGGCCTATATATAAGTATCGATATAGATAATAATAAATTTATATTAAATTAGAAAAAATATTTAAACTTACAAGAGCCACGCAAACGACGAGAACTGCAGCAAAAAGTTTCATTTTGGAAAAGAGGTCTATTCGGGTTGAATATCACAACTGCTAAGATGAAAAATAAAAATTCGCTTCAGCTTAAGTACCTAATTTTGCCGGTAAAATCAAGTGTATAATTTAATATAAAACAAACAATCAAAATATGTACACACCACACATGTATGTATTTGTTTACCTACATACAAAAAAAAAAATTTAATCTTGACTTTGACTAATGTCACCACAACGCCAACCAACGCAACGGCAACGGTGAGATAACATAATTCTCATGGCATTTTTAATTGGTCCTATGTCTTGATTTTGATGCTAAAATGGAACAAAGATTTTGTAAATATGTACGTACAGTACATATTATTATATTGTCATGCTGTAGGTATACGAAAAATCGCTGGGATTCAAATTATCTTAAGGGTGTATCAGTAAATAATAGGAGGTCATTTACTGCGATAATAGTTTTAATTTGAATTCATCTGAGACTCATTAAATGTCTTAAACTTTATTTTTTCTTCTTGTTAAATGATAAGGACGAAATAAAGCAATATATTATATACATACAATATAAGCAAGAGAAAAATCGAAATTTATAGAAAAGGAAATTAGAAAGGGGAGAGTAGAATAACTTTTGCGCCAAAAAATTGATAACGGATTTTTGTAGAGGCGTCGAAAACAAGCATAGTTTTACTATTTCTATCTTTCCCCGTTTGGGCGGGAGGGGAAATTTCATGAAAAAAGTATTAAAAGTGAAAAAAATCATTAAAAAATAACGGTAATACTTACAATTAAGTTTAATACTTTTTTTTACAGCCAGTGTTTTGTACTATAAGCCACTTTTTAAAACAGGTAACATTTATGCAGAGTTTTTGAAAAAATGATTTTTAAACACAAAATTGGAGAAAAAAAACACGAAAACAATTTAATTTCTGTGTAATTTCTCATAAGATATAAAATTATATTTTTTTTACGAATTCGGTGCTCTTATTGGTTCCTTATCAAAAACTAAAAACTAGATTATTTTATGACTTACAGATTTTGGAAAATTACTAATGCCCCCCATACATACATATGTACCTCAACTGTTTATACGCCGCCGCGCCGTAATGCTGATTTCATGTAAAAAAGCTTACATAAATATGAAATCTTATATAAATACCTACCAACAAAAATAAAAAAAAGAATAAAAAACTATCTAGTTTTCAGTTTTTGATTAGGAATCAATAAGAGCACCAAATTCTATAAAAAAAGTATTTTAAATTTTATGGTTTTAAGAAAATTTACTTTGAATTTTTTTTTGTGTGTTTGTTTTCCGGAATTTTGTATTTGAAACTCATTTTTTCGAAAACATTGCATACATTTTGCCTGATTTAAAAAGTGACTCATAGTACAAAATTCTGACAGTATAAAAAACTATTAAACTTAATTGATTGCTAAACTAAAATTAATTGCCCCTCCCGCCGAAACGGGGCAAGATAGAACCCCTCCCATAGTAAAAAATGCTTGTTTTTGACGCCTCTAAAAAAAAACTGTTATCAATTTTTGGCGCCAAAGTTATCGTACTCGTGCCATTAGAAAATTATTTTGATAATTAAACGGGTGATCAAGTTTTTTAGTATAGTAAGACACAAAACAAACCAAGTAGAGAAAAAAATCATGTAGAATCAAACAGAATCTTACCTTAGCCCATGTTAATATTTTTCAACACGATTGATTGGACGTGGTGTGTTGATAAGATTTGAACTTGAAGACTAAGGTTTGATTCAAAAGGTTTTTATTAATATTTATACAATCAACTGTTAAGTCTTTTGAAGAGAACTAAATAATAATAATTTTATAACATTTGTAGATTTATATTATTTATAATTAGCAAGTAGAAAATGAACAAGTAGGTAAGCAAAGTAGGAAACTATAAGGTCAATAATTAATTATTATCTACAAACTTATATTTTCTAATCTTAAATAAATATTCTTTTAATGTTGAATTCATCATTTGAGATTCGATTTGGCCAGAAAATCCTCAAGACATGTATTTAGGAACGTTTATAATTTTCTAGTGACAGTGGTTGATACTTCCCAAGTGCTGCAACCGTAGCTTGGTCTTTAAGCTTATAGAGCTGTTTCTCCATTTTGTCATTTGTTGGAGATCCCTGAGCAAGCATACGTCGTCCGCGTAGTCAAGGTGTTTTAGGTATGTCCACAGAGTCCACTGAATTCCTCAATTTCCATTTGACAAAGATGCATGCAGAACACCAATAATCAGCAACAGGAACAATATTGGTGAAAGTATACAGCCCTGTCTAACCCCACTTTGGATTTCAAATTCCTCTGTCAACTTTCCATTATGCAAAACGTGGACCTGTTATTTTAACAATGCATCTAGCAGAGTGTAAAAGACTGCAGTACTTTGGTAATGCAGTCAGTTCAGTCGCAGTTAATTCACTTAACAATTAACTGCAAGTTAATACTGTGGGTGGGTACTTTAACTGCAAAAAAAAGCAGTCAGCACAGTCACCAGTCAGTACTAATATTTTAACTGTGCAGTTAGTAAAAGCAATTAATTGACTAAAAGTTAATTAACTGCAGTACTTTTGAACTGGTCTTAGTCTTTTTTAGTCAGATGAAAGTTAAAGAACTGGCCTGGTTTTGGTTTTAGTCAATAAGTCTTTTAACTGCAGTTAATTAACTGTAAGTTATTCTGTAGTTAACTACAAAAACGGCTGAAACGATTTTTTCTGTGGATTTTAGAAAATGTATTATTTTTATTTTAACAAAAATTATTTTTAATTTTTATTTTTATAAAACTAAATTTTTCGGTTTTCAATTTTCTCATAAACGGTTTGACTGTTTTTGATCAAAATCCTTATGTAAGAGGTCCTCACATTTTGAATAATATAAAAAAAATAAGTTTATTTTTCGAAAACTCAATATTTTATTTTATAAATTTTTTAACTTTTTGAAATCGTACAATATTTCATGGTAAGTATTCAACTGATCCCTTATGATAAAATTAAAAAAAACATGGTTGGCCAAATAATTCTTATAGCCATTTTCGAGATATGTATATGAAATATTGGTCTCAACGGATAGAAAAAAAATCTTGTAACAAATAATTTGTTAAACATTCAAAACAGCAGTTTCCCTTATCTCTGAATAAAATAAAGTCTCTTGACAAGTACATGAATGAACCCTGTCACCTTTAATAATCCTTGTCTTTAAAATTAGAAACGAAACGAGAAGAAAAAATGATTAAAAGAATTTGTAAAAATAAATCATCATCTTGGTTCTTGGTATAGCAAAACAATTAATAATAATCTTTTCAGTTGTCTTCTTATTAGCCTTGCATTTCATATTGAAGGACGAACAGAACTGTAGCTTAATAAATATGTAAACTGTGTATATTTATAGGATAATTCACTATATTCATTTATTTTAACTTTATCAACGGTAGTGGAACGGTTAATTGCAGAAGACTTTACAATGAATGCTAAAGTAATTAACTTTTGAATTCAAGATAGCCTCTTAACACTTTTACAAGGATAGTGTGATAACCATAATGTCATTTCTTCCTATAAAAGCCAAAGTTGCATTGCATTTTGAATCATAACCAATCATCAAATCGAGCTTCGTGTACGAATCGAAAGACTCCAAGATGAAGATTTATATTATTTTTGCTATAGTAGTTTTGGTAAGAAAAATTATCATTTGAACAATTTTTTTAAAGAATTTTTAAATAAATTTATATTTTTTTTTTTCAAATCCATTCCAGGTGAACGCTGAATGGAAACCCAAATCACGTCAAGAACTGCAGCAGGCCCGATTGGATTGCATAAAAAGCCTTAATATTCCCCAAGACTTATTGGAGAAAGCCAACCGTCTCGAATATCCAGACAATGATTTAGTCAAAGAATTTATTCTGTGTGGTGCTAGAACCTCGGAATTATGGAACGAAAATGATGGATGGCTTTCCGATAGAATAATGCGACTTCTTGAAAATGACAAAAAACTCAACAGAGATGAAATGCGCCAGGTGGTTGAGAGCTGTTTGGATGATAATAGTGAAGGGAGCTCATTACAAGATTGGACCTACCGCAATTTTAAGTGTCTCCTCGAGAGCAAGTTGAGGGGTTCAATGAAAAGATTGATGCAAAAATTGGATTGAGAAATAATTTATGTTTGTTATTATTTTTGAGATTATTTTGTTTTTGGTTTTTTAATAAATATTAGGGCCATATTATTAAAAAGCAGGATTTTTTTCTTTGTTTTTAAATTAGTTTCAATGAACATTTTCAAAAAAGGAACAAAAGTTTTTAGTTCGTTAGGTGAAGATGGAAAGGAAAGTTAATGCGGAGTAGTATCTAAGTGTTCGATTCCCAGTCTCGTCTATTGCAAAACCAAACATTTTTTTCACGGGTTGCTGTCTTTTGCGGCAAATGGCATTTTCTCCAAGAGTATATCACTTGTCAAGAAGAAAAGAGTGCTTCTCACAAAATTGCACGTCCCCTCCATTCCTAATTCAAATAGATGTCGGGTATAAAATTCGAAAAGCGACTCACCTTTGTTATGTGTCTGTCTCCGTATACCGACATTCACAAAATCAGACATCAAATCATTTCTCGAAAAACCTTTAGAACTAGCTTTGTTGTCAAAATATTTTTGCGGCCAATTAATAATAAGATTAATGTAAACAAAATTAAATGTTGCTTTAATTTTGTTTACCTGTTTTGCTTAAAAAAAAAAAAAACAAATAGATAACTTACAGCAACCATACAAATATTAATAGTGATAGCCTTTAACCTCTCTGATTGCAGTAATTAAAATATTCTATTTCAAGAATGTTAAGTCTGGTCTATTCAAAACAATCATTTCAATATTCGCCATCCAACGATAGAAATCACAAGCTTTAATGAAATATTTTGCAATAATTTTAGCTTTAGTTGTAGCAAGAGTAAGTTTTTCTGAAATTCTTTATTTTGAAATGTATTAATTAAGTATTGTTTATTTTTTTTAATATCAGGCATCAGCCGAATGGAAGCTCAAGTCCCAAGAAGATTGGACGAAAATCCATGATGATTGTGTCGACCGTTTTAAAATACCAAATGAACTAATGCAAAACAGCCAACAAGAAAAATATCCACCAAAAATAGTTTTTGAAAATATTTTATGTTTTTTTCGAGGTTTAGAAATTTGGAATGATTCGCATGGGTTTTTGGTTGACAGAATTATGATAGGCCTTGAGAATTCGAAAGAACATATTAAGAATTACAATGAAAAGTTATTGCGAGAAGGTCTGGTGAGTTGTATTGATAAAAACAAAGAAACAAGCTCAGCATTGGATTGGGCATATCGTTGTTTTAATTGTTTCGTAGATAATAAGTATTTGATAGATTCCTTAAATAAGACCACTTTCTTTAAAGAAAAGAAGTGATCCAGTGTTTGAATAATAATCAATGAAGTTTTTTTGTTGAAATATGATTTACCTTCAAATTGTTTTTGTTTTTAAATTAAAGAAAAATAAAAATAAAATTTTTCTTATTAGTACATAGTGTTTGTACTTTTTATGTTTGCACTTTTTTAATTGGCTAGACTATTTTTTATATATGCCAGAAATCATATTTAAATCGAAATGTCGAAAGATGTCTTTCGAATAAAGTCAATTTTATGTCAATTTTAAAAATTCATCTTTCTTTTCAATCAAAAAAGTCTAATCTAGTGCAAAACAAGTTAGCTTCCTTGATGCAACAAGAGATTTGTTCATTACGACCGTAATTCGATCTGTGAAAACGCTCATGGAACAAAATGAAATCACGAGAATTGCTCCTTGGAACACTTATATGAATAATAGGTATTAATGGAGGACATTACCTGATGAACATTATTTCATCTGGTTTTATAAAAAAAAGTATTAAGTCTCCAATTCAATTTAAAAAATGCATACCTACTGGTCCGATAGGTGGTGCGAGAGTCAGCGAGGTGATAAGAAATGGCGACCCAACGGCATCATAACACTTCAATTCAAATGGAAAATTAATGGATCAATTTTTCCCAATGGAATACAATCCAACTAAAAAATTGATTACATTACAGTATTCATACTTTTATCATTAAATTGAATTTAAGTTCACTTTTTGATTATATTTTATCTTTTCTTGCAATTTTAAATACAAACAAAACAAAAACAAAGGTGAAAGGGAGTGTTCGTAGACTTAACTTAAATTATTCAGTTCCTCTAAACTTCAAAATATATGCATTGTAGAAAATTGTACTTTTCAGTTGAGAAATCGCTGAAAAGTGTCAGTTTTTGTTCTGAAATTTCAAAATTGTTCGAAATAAATTTTTTACTCTGGGATAACTTTTGGAACGAAATATTCTATTTACTTCAAAGTGTAGTTTTTCCTCCATCTGTCAAGCTATTAACGGTAAAATTCCTCTGAATAATTAATTAGCAGTTAAATTTAACAATTTGTTAGAGTTCCCAAAGTATTAGACTACAATAAAGTCATAGTCTTCCACATGATAACCCTAATCTATGAACACAGCCATCTCAAGAAAGCATCCGACTGGTACCAACACCCAAAAATGAAACTCCAAAGGGAGTCAAATCTCTGTCTAAAGTATGATTTGACTTGAACTTTTTTAATTGTCTTACTACGTAGCTTTCAAAAAAAAAACGACTAAAATAATGTTTACATATCTACTATAAAAATATTCCATTTGAATCACGCAATACTGTGAAATCAGTGTCTAAATTGTAGGTTCGTCAATATTTCAAAAATATGGGGTTTTTAAATGCGTTTGACATTTGCGTAGTGTGGCCTTGAAAAATAGTGCAAAAAATTAAGAAATTAAAATATTAGATAAGACATTTATTTTTCATGCCATTTATAAAGGTATAGCCATTTAAGATAACAAAAATGTCGATTTATCAACTCGAAAACACGTAAATGCAAAACAGTTGAATTGATAAAGTAGGTACTGTCTCTCGTATTGTTTTGATAGGAAAATTACCTAATTCTTAGCAAATAATAAAAAAAGAATTCACTTTGAAAAGAAAAAAGTCTGCACTGGTATAGTTCGTTACGTGATAAAAATTACGAGCTTTGAGAAAAAAATAATTATTTTTCAAAGTTTTGAACTATTTGCTAATAATTTCTGAAATTTAATTTTTTTTCTTTTCGTGGACATTTATCATTTTCAGTTGTCTCGTTAATTGTAGGAATATTATTAACTTCCTCTTCCCGACATTTCGATTAAAATAACGCTCTTAGTGGCCTAATTCCAAAGAAGGAAATTTCTTCGAAGCGTTGGGAAGAAGAAATTAATAATATTTCGTCTTCGAGAAAAAATATACAATTTAAAATATATTTCTAGATTTAATAAAAGCTACAACATGTACTCCCGTTTTCGAGAAATTTAAAATTAAGACCCGTCACTGTGCACTTAAATCAAAATTTTTTGCCTATTTTCCATCCAAAATATTTTTGGATTTAAAATAAGTTAAGAAATCGATACCATCGAGTTTAGTTTTGAACTCAAAAAAAATTTTTATTTCATTCAAGCAATTCTTATCAAAAGCCCATTTTAATGTTTAGAATGATCATGATCATGAGCATGTACACTCTTCTGAACCAAGTTCAAATTCTCACGAATGAAGCACATAGCTCCACGGTAGGCACGTGCATCAGCAGGAGCAGCATTACCTTCCTTGGCGCACTTGTCAATCTTAACATGAGTGTCATCGGTGTGGTCAGCATGATTTCCACCAACCATTTGCTTGTGAATGTCTTCCACATTGAAACCCTTCTCACTGTCGTAGAGACCGAATTTCACGAGAATGCAATTCATGTAGGCGTGAGTTGCAGCATCATCGGGAAATTCCCATTTCTTGTATTTTTCCAAGTCAGCATCAGAAGTCTTACATTCACTGACACATTCCTTACGATAATTCAAGAGATCCTCACGGGTCTTAACAGTGTATTCTGCTGATGCCTGCGAATTTCGTAGAATGATTAAGTCTCCATCTTTAACTTAAAAAAAAAAAATCAAACTTACCAAAGCAACTAGCATTGCAATTATTGCAACAAACAGTTTCATCTTGATGTATTATTTGTTTATGCTCAACCAAGTTGCACTAACAATCTTCAACTGATATCGAAATCTCAAAGCTTCCCTTTTTATAGCTAGCGGATGATGGTTTCAGTTGTTGACAAACAAAGAAAGGTACACAATATGGCACATTTAATACCTTATTCCTCATCCAATTTTTGTAAATTTATTGTTTTCGAAAAGATGAATATCAAATTTCTTCTTGTCATATACAAAGTGAAGGCCTTTGTTTTCTTAAATTGAATTTAAAAAAAAAAATTCCAAATGAATAAAGATAAAGAACGTAGGTAGATTTATGTACACCTATTGATTGACCCGTGAAGTATAATATTGATAATGCAGTTCACTGTGATTAATCTTATTTAATTTTGTTTTGCATCGGTGAGAGACAAACATTATTTAATCGAAATAAAAACAAAACATCAATTCAGGGGGTCGAACTTCGATAGATAACCTCACAATCAGCAGTTGTCTAAGAAATATTAATTACATCCATACCAAAATGATGGAGCGTTTGTGTAAATTTTTGTCACAAATGAGGTGAATGTAGGCGTTGAATGTTAGCATTTAATCTTAGATAAAATTTGATTCAAATTTTAATCCAATTTACACAATAATTTATTTTGATTCAGTTTTCCGTTGAATTTTAAAATGTGCATACAAAATTCACCACACTAAGGAAAAGCGCTGCATATTCCAAGGGATGGCTTTTTGAGGTGAATATATTACTGAACAGTTTGAGATATGCTGAGGAATAGTATTGAGAATACAATAATGTAAACATGAAGAACTAAAAATTCTATATGTCAATAGATGGCGCATGCAGAAACCGAAAATAACAGTTCACAAAGTATTTAAATGGAACAAATTTTCAGTGTGAGATGGTTATTTGTAATAAAGTGAGGTTCAGTTTTAAAGTGGTGAGTTGTTAGTTAAGTTAACTCTTAGTTAGTGAATTCTGGAAATAATTTAAACCAGTCGTTTTTCGTTCTAAAAAAATTACAGCTCATGGGTAACATGCGTAGGTAAATTCAGATCGAATTCTACAAATGAGACGGCTCGCATATTTAGTTTTGACAATTCATCTAGAGCAGGTACTTTTTGTTTTTAGTGATTATAGAGAATCATAAAAAAAGTGCAATTCAAGATCAAATCTTCCCATCAATGAAAAACGTAGGGTTAAAAAAAAAATACCAAACATTTCTTTGGCATTACTGTGGCTTAATTAAAATTTATTTGCGACTATAGGTAGAGCAAGTTTTGGATTCGTGAAAAATTTTAAATCGAGATTTTATTTATGTAAACGGCACGATAGAAAATTTTTAATTTTGGTGCATAAGAGTTACTTTTTCGATCTTTAATAATTTTAACAAACACATTATTACTTTCGAAAATAACGATACCTTCAGCAAAAATATTGAAAAAATTCCTTTTCAAAAATCTCAAAAATAAATCTCATAAAAGAAGAAGTCATTTTATGTTTCATAACTACTAATTTTTGAAAAAAAAAATTCAAAAATCATTGCAAAACAAAATTATTGAACTATTTTTATAAAAAAAACTGGTGTGCAAGTCTTAAGTATTAAATTATACACACTAAAATTTCAAAAAAAAAAAACTTGCCCTATGGGTCCTATAATATTGTGGAATATACAAACTCTTTGCCCTAAAGTAACTTTGAAATGAAGAGTTTTATGCAAATAGTTTTCCAAAAATTAATTAGCAAATTCAAAATTTTTAAATTTTTTTTTTAGGTTTTCAGTTACTTTGTCAATTAAAATGTACTGAAAATGAAAGATAAAAGCAAATATCTAAAAGAAAACGTGAAAAAAGTGAAGAAAAAACTGAATTGACTACTTTGCTTGTAAGTGAAATTGTTATACCGATTGAATTTTGTTCTTTTCATTTTTTTCATTTTCCTCCTTAACGGGGAGAATTAGACCTCCCTTTCCCAGACGATTTTTTCTTGTCTTCATCCAACCAACACGGCCCAGACTTTTGTCGGTTTTCGTCAAAAATTGCAAACCAACGGCATTAGCTCTCAACTCGCGCAATCAAATGGAAAAAGTCACTTCATTGTGTTTACCTAAAATTATCTTTATTGAAATTCAAAATTAACAAAAACTTTTTATCTTAGTTCTTATCAAAAATATATTTATGTACACCTACATGGGTACATTATAAAGTACTTAAAAAAACAGTGCCTAATCTAGTCCCCATTAAATTTAAATCACATTTCTTTTTTATTTTCAGCATGATTATTATCTTTGCGCTCATGATCCATTGGAAACATCAGAAATATCGACTTATCTTATCGCGTTGAGCATAGATTTCCTTAAATGTTTTAACTTTCTTCATAAAGCACTGATAAAGCTCATACGCCATCTGGCATGGTCCAAATGGATAAAGAGAATTCGATCTATGAACGCACTTCGACACAACTTGGATGTTGGCCTTAGAGTTGGAGTTGGCTTCAACGAAGCTACGAATTATTTCATTTTTCTAAAGAAATGACAAATAAAATATAAAATAAATGATGTCCTGAGGACTAAGGGGCAATAACTCACATCAATTCTTCCATAAATATCAAAGTAACGGATGTGTCGAAAAACACAGCTCAGCTCACATTTGAAAATGCTCAATATATCATCTCCAATAGTTTGTTCTGATGTCAATTCTCTACTCTCGGAACGGACAGGACCCTTACTGCAAAACTCCGAAGCAGTTTCTCCTAATTTCTTAATCTGTGTTGTCTGTTTATGAATTAAGGAAAACATTTTCTTCAAATTCTTAGACAAAGTTCATATATCAACAACTTACATTGGGGTTATTGAATTTTTCCACCTCCCTCGGATCCTCAAAGAGCGAAATATAGAAGAATTCCTTGCAAGAATTTCTCAGATCAATCCACTTTCTGTAGTAGCTCTCACATGTTCCACTGAGTATGCCCTCAAGATGTGTAAAACATTCTTCGGAAATCTCAATGTCCTGATTTTCCAGTGGCTGAATAAATTGGTGGCCCTGCAATAAATGAAATGTATGCTCACAAAGTATCCAATATGAGGTGGAAAATAGTGATTTACATCAAGTCCCCTATGTTTCAAATCAATTAGCCCTAATTTGCTTAGGAGGCACTTTACATAGCAATGAGTTTCATGGTTATCCGGAAACATCCGCAAAGACCACTGCAACCGCAACGATGGATCATCCGTGGAATCATTTTGACAGCGCAACGTTGCAAATCGAATGTCTTCGGGAGTAAGGCCCTCGATCTGATGAAGAGCACATTGGCATAAATCGCCCAAGAAAATAAGATCAAAAGATCAAACTTTATAATAAATCGATTGATAGAGGTTGAGATCATTTACCTCGACGCCAGCGACGATGTCTGCGACAACAAACTGCAGCAACAACAACAACAACATTGACCGAAATGCAATAAACGCTGCCGATGATGACGAGCCCGCCGAAGTCATTATTAAAAGTCTTTTTGCTGAAGCTTGAACGACACGATCAATTATTGAACGGGTGCCATGCCAGTCGCAATACAACTGAGACCATCGTGGCGGTAAGTCTCTGCTTCCCATCAATATCGTTCCTGGAGAACTCATGTGCGATGATGATGGCTAAGGCTATAGAGCTACGCATGTGTTTTGCTTATCGAACGTCGAATTTCTGATAAGCGTTTGCATATTATAATTTGCCAGCAGCACTCGGATTCGTTATTATCGTAATCAGGACGGCTACACACCACACCGGTTGTAGAATGGGCCATATGTGCGGGGGCAGTCTATTTTCGTATATCTAATTTATTATAAGTTTTAATTACCGCACTTGTGTACACTATCTTCTTCCATAATGATTGCAAATGGTGGGTGGATGCGGGATATATTTTATGAGAAAAGATAAATTTAATTGTTGACAAATATAGAAGATAACTGAATCAAAACAAAACACACAAATTCAATTGGAGGTAAGTATGTTCAACCAGATGTTGGCACTCGCTCGTAGGACTCCGTCGGAACTAAATTGTGTATTTAATCATGTGAGCGCTTAAGCCATTGATATCATATCTTTATATTTTTGTGAGTGGAATTTCGCCAGTAGATAAAAAGTGCTATTATATTAGTTTTTCACAGAAAGATATCATAAGTTGAAAGCTTATTAAAGAAAACCGTAGTGAAATTCAATAAGATTTTCTTATTATTTTAAAAAGAATACTACATTAAATGTTTGTATATAATATCAAAATCATATTGTTTTAAAACTTATCTTATTAAAATTCAGTCCCTTCACATTACACATGCAAACTGTTTGCCTGGGTATTGGAAGGATTCATGTTCAATACTCAGAAAAATTAAATTCACTATACGATCGCAAGAGCTTGCTCATATTTAAAATTACTTTAGAATAAACAAAAATACAAAAACTAGAATTTCATCAGAGAAAAATATTAAAAATTCTGAAATAAGTAAAACCATGTTAAAACCATGTAAAATAAAAAAACGAAATTTAAAAAAAAAATTAATGATCCGTATAATTTTTATGTATAAAATGTTTGAAGTTTAAAAAAAAAACTCAAAGAAAAAATTTCAAAAAAATATAAAGGGTGCATAAAATATTGAGTTTAAAAAAATCAATTTAATTTTCAAAAATCTAAAAAATATTTTTTGAAATTAAACTGGCAATTTTATTCAGTAAGCGGGGAAAAATACTCAAACATGATATAAGAATAAGATATAAGATAGCACATCCAGTCGTCAATTTTTTTTTGTTTGTTTTATAAAACATAATAATTTGCTGGTGTAATTCCTAAATTCAATATTTTGTTTGGTTAAGGTAAATAACGCTTGAGAATTCAATTGAGAAGGTGCCGATTATATAGGTTGGAACAGTATTATCTGTGTTAAATTTTTATCTCTTCCACACAGAGTTTGGTGTATAAAGTATAGTGTTAAGCCGGAAAAATGTTATTTATAACTTTAAGGAGTTCCGTAATTATTATGCATTTAATTGAGGGGATTTTTTTTTTGTGTGAATTTGATATTTGGTTTAATATTTAAGTCTTGAAGTTCAAATAACTTGGTAATTCTTATAAGGTTTGTGTGTCGTCATTGATGTGAAATTATCTCAAGTAGATGAGAAAAATGTTAATTTATAATAATTAAATGTGTCAACTTTGAGATTTTTTGTAAATTTATTTTTAGAGGCAAACTTGATATTGACTCAATAAACATAACGAATTATTTGAATCTTTTGCATGACGTATGTACATATGTATATACTCAAGTTAAAGTTATTAGTGTAAATGTACATACGTGCAATTTAAACAAAACAAAGCAAAGATACATTTTTAATTTCAAAATGAAAAAGATGTAAGATGTTTATTTGTTTAAAACAAAAATTCCCCTTTTTTGTTTACCTATACTTTAAGAAGTAATCAAACTGATGTAACCAAAATGAGTCATTGAATTTTGAAGTAAGTTGGAAGGTGGATCATAAAATAATATTAATCTTCAAGGTTAACATTTATTTGATTTGATATTTTCGAAAGTGAAATAAGTCCATTCTCATTCTCTTTTCAAAAAAGAAAAATCAAGCTAACGGTCATGTATACATTTTTTTAACGGTATCTGTTATTTTTGTATTAAAGAGGTGCGATAAAATTTTCTTATTTTTCTCCAAAATAAATTCAAGAAATTCACTTTTTTTAATGGACTTATTTCAAATTCATGTAAAACGAATCATTTTTATGATATACATATGTATGTATAATTATATACAAGGTGATTTTCTTGAAGTGCGATCAAGGCGTGTAGGGTTAATCGAGACATCGTATGGGAAGTGGATATATATTTCCCCCATTTAGAAATTTAGAGGGGAAATTCTTAAAGAAATTACCCAAACAGGAAAATAATTATTGAAAAATAATGACAACGCTTAAAATTTTTAAGTCAAGCCACATTTTTTAATTCGATTTTAAGGTCAAGTTTTGTTTTCGCGCATAGTTTTTGAAAAATTAATTTTCAAATTAAAAATGTTGAAATAAAAAAATTTTTTTTTCAAATTTTTACGTTTGGTTTTCAAAATTGAATTCTACTAACAATTTTAACCAATTTTTGTCTCAATAATTGGCTTTTTGAACCATAGCCCGGCACTTGGGTTGGTCACCTTAGTCCCAAATTCAAAATCCACAAACCCAACTAATATTTAAATTTAAGTTGCAATGGCATGTGTCGTGCTATCCTATATTTTCCAAAAATATGTTCTTCGTAGTCATACCTTCATATTATAAGAAGTATATAATGTATTTTCCTATTTTTATTTATTTATTACAATTATTAAACATTTTGTTTGATAAATATTTTTCCATTAAGCTGATTGGTTTGAAATAGTATAATATAGTACGTATAGAAAATGTGTTTCTTTTTTTTCTTCAAAAAATTTAAACAATTAACATCGCAAAGTTAAACATTTATAATTATCTAAAAATTTCTTAGTTAGCAAAACATTTATACGAATAGATAAAATTTTAGTTTTGAATTGCTATTGCTTTAAGAGCTTCACTTATATGATCTTCCAATGGCAAAGAGCTATCAATATAGGGATCACGATAACCATTTAAAAAGTAACAAGTTGAATCTCCAGCGTGTTTGAATTCTTTTGGCAACATTTCGGGTTCTCTTGCTATCAGATCAAATTCAAATCGAGGATTTTTGATTAGCCATCTGAAGAAAATAAACAAATTATTATTCAAAGTTTATACAAAAATAATAATATAACTTACTCTCTGGTAGTTGGGCTGACATTAATCTTGCATTCAACGCTGCCAGATTCAAATTTATTTGCGATTGTAACATTGTGTCCAAAGAGGCAATATCTTGGCATCTTTCTTCCCACAACCCCAGCCAAAACTGTGCCAGTGTGCAAGCCAATTCGCATCTTAATCCGTTCGCCATCATGAGTTATGTGCTTGGAGCATGCATCAATCATCTTCAAAGCCATCCATGCTACTTTGTGGGCGTCATAAATACTCGCCCTGTGCAATCCACTTGCGACACAGTAAGCATCACCAATGGTTTCGATCTTATAAACATCGAACAAGTCACAGAACTCGTCGAAGTCCTTGTATAAGCTCTCCAACATGCTTATTACCATAAACGGTGTTGCCCTGGAACAGATGCTTGTAAAACCAACAATGTCACTGAAGAGAATCGTCACATCGGGATAAGTTTTCGAATCAATACTCGATCCCAACCACAATCGCTCGGCAATCTCAGCTGGAAATATCAAATGAAGCAGGCTTACATTCTTCTTTCGTTCCTTAGCAACAGCTGTGTTTGCTTCTTCGATTGAACTCTTTAGCTTGTCCATTCGTCGTCGTAGGCCGTCTTGAGCACGAGCCTGTTCACCAACAAGGATGACCTCACGAGTGGCATCATGAAGAGGAATGTCAGAAATGAAGAGACCATTGCAAGTCAGGCCATCCAATCCGTCCAAAAATGGAGAACCAATAAAAAGAAGGGAATTTGATTCGGGGCAAAAGACCATTTGCCCTTTAATCTCAAGACCCTACAGAATTCAAAGCAAAACTCAGCTCCATAATTTAGATTTTAAGATTTCATACCTCAGCTGGAAATTCTGTTACACCAGGTGGAGACTTCAATGCAATCAAAAAAGGTGTGTATGTGCGCCTTACAATATCCCTAAACTTCAAGGATAGACCCTTAGGCCGTGTAAAGTTGAAGTAGGTTGAAGCTAAATGTCCATTGCTGCTCAAGTATGGTTTGTAAAGCTTACTGAATCCTCGTCCTTAAAGAAAAACAAACATTTATTGTTTCATAAGTAATCAAAATTAACTTCACAACTCAGACGAACCTAGTTGCACAAGTTCCAAACTCTCATTCATAATAAAATGCCATGGAAAAGCCTTACAGAAAGTACTCGAATTCATGGTCAAATCGGCTGCATTAGTTGAATTGTTGCGTTGAACGGATAGTTCACGGGCTGCAATTACTTCAGCACGACGAGTGACAGCATCTTGGACAACGGAAAATAAATACCGGTAACGGCGAGTGTCACCTTCAACAGGCTCAATTCTTATGTTCACTTTTACATTGTACAGCATTTTTGTAAGTGCCTTCAAGGAACCCAGGAGAAGCCATGCAATCACTGGTCGCTCGGAGGTAAATATTAATTCGCCATCGCCAGCACAAACAAATCCAGTGTCGGTTACGTCTTCCTGTAGGTATAATTGTAGACATTTAAAATTAGTTATTGTTTCTCAATTTCTATGCGGCAATGCAAAAGGCGGCATTGATTGGATCGCAATCAAAAATCTGGCCAGTCACCGTTAATAATAAAAAATATTTTTTGAAACATTAGGTACTCAAAAAAGCGCACTGAAAAATTTGGATCAAAATCGTTAGAGCTCAGCTAGAGTTTTGGCTTAACAATTTCATGACCATTATTTTTGGAACTTTAAAAAAATATATTCCTCCTCTAGGGAATCTCCTTCAGTCGAAAATTTGAAGAAAAATGAAGGCTCACAATCGTGTGCGAATTCTCTTCCATTTCCATCTTTTTCAAGATAGCAGATTACCCCCGTCCCTCCTAAAACGCAGTTTCATAAACACAAAAAGTTCCTTAACATATGCAATCGAAAAACATAATTTTATAATTTCTTTTGAATGAATGTGTTTCCAAATATTTTTCTCAAGATCTATTGATTCAAAGAAAAAAGTCCCTTGATTTCTCTTTTTGTAAAATAAAATGAGGAATAATAAATAAAAAATTTTTGAGACGTTGAAACTAATAAAAGTGTTGTTCTGCAGGAAAAATAATTAAAAAGCTGTGAACTGAAAGTAGACAGTAAAAATATTTCGTTGAGCTAGGAAAAAGGCCACAGATGTTTTTTTAAATCCAAAACGACAGTAACAATTTCAATCTGTCTTTTTTAGTTTCGACTATTGAATCTTTGCCTTTCCAACGACTTCATGGACACTTGGATCATGGCTATCCCAAACCAACACGAAACATTAGCTGACGACAAAGATAAGATAAAGATAATTATTATTGTTTTTGTTTCGTTGTCAACCGCAAATGTGGCTTGGAAAGGGCACATAAATAAAAATCGGCTAGCAATTTCATAAAAAAAACACTAATTTACAAAAATCGACAGATAAGTTATTAAAATTTGGACACGAGTACGATAAATTTGGTGCCAAAAATTGATAACGGTTTTTTTTTAGAAGCATTGAAAAGAAGCATTTTGTACTATTGGAGGATTTATCTTGATCTATCTTGCCCGTTTTGGGCGGGAGGGGCAAATTTATGAAAAAAGTACTAAAAGTAGAAAAAACATCATAAAATATGACGGTAAAACTTACAATTAGGTTTAATGCTTTTTTATACAGCCAGTATTTTGTACTATCAGGCAAAATTTATGCACAGTTTTCGTGCTCTTATTAATTCCTAATCAAAAACTGAAAACTAGATGATTTTATGACTATTCGTTTTTGAGAAAATTGAAAAAGCATAAATTATATTTTGCATGTATGTACATATATAAAAAAATTGTTACACAAATCTTACCTCTTGCAACTTAAGTACATCATAAACTCCATCCAATGATCCCAAAAACTCTTGCAAATCTGTTCCCAAGCATTTGAAAGCCCTTTCAATAATTCCAGTGCAGCAAGATGTTATCAATTCCTCCCCAAGCAAAACCAAAATCTCACTAGCACTCACTTCATCCATCTCCAAAAGAATATCTTGAATATCCGCCAAGTAGTCATAATTTGGATAAGATCTCAAAATGTCAGTATCGATTTTTCTATAAAATAGAGGAAATATTAAAATCCTTCATTCAAAACGTTCATGTCCGAGAAAGAAAAAAAAAGTAATCTCACAGTTTACAAATCGTAGGCCAGCTCTTGCTGTGTTTGCTTATGAGTGATGTTACGGCCGTGTTAAGGTCATCATTCTAAAAGAATATGTAAACATAGTCAATCAGAATCTTGAACAAATATGAAAGGCAGGTGAAAGGATATTTTTTTAATCTGACAAGTAGAATATTTTTCATATGGAAAAAGACATACACAAAGGAAAGTCTCCATCATTCCATAAATATATAGCACTTTCGAGCTTACGTAACACTACCGGAAAGCATGACATTTCTCATGTCCCCTATTCAAAACACACTCTTACCGAAGGAGCTGTCAACAGTTGTATGGCCATCTGTAAGTGGGTCAATGTCAGAGCATCATCTGGCTCTTCGGCTAGCTCATCCTCCAATGCCCAAGTATTACCCTCGGCGATGACAGAAGGTTGTCGCGTTAATGAATCCGTGCGACGAAAGAAAGGACATGCCATCTTTGAAGTTCTTCTATTTCGTCCTTGTTCTTAGATTGTTATCTTCGACTTTAGTCAACCTACAATATAGAATTATCAAGTATTAAAAAAAAAACTATATTCAAAGCAGAATGTCAACAACTAAAATCAATTGGCAATCTACGAAGTGTGAATTTTGAGACAAAAGGACGAACAAAAAAAAAATAGGTAAAGAGGACATGCAAATTTTCATAGATACACAATTTTTCAGTTTTGTTTTGCCTCGGCAGATAATTACATCGAAAATAGCAGTTTTAAGGTTATTCAAAGGAAGTCTAAGGGTTCTTTTTTTTAATACAGAATTGATTTCTAGAATATTAAAAAAAATATTAAAATAAAACTATTATTTATATAAATTAAAAGGAATTGCAAAAACGCACACCGAAAGGATATTTTTTCTATGGAACCGTTGCAAAGGATGAAATAACTTAAACTGAAAAAGCTTTTCATATTGTGTAAAGGTATAAGGGCTAAAGCTTTCCTTCATATTGAAGTTATAAAAGCTTTTCATAAGAACAAGAAGCTTTTTAACAAAACAACTCTATACATACAGATTAAAAAAAATAAGAATATTTGTGTACATTCTGTTTTTAACATAAGATTTGAAATGTTTGAAAAAAAACATTTAAAACCTCTCTATTTTTACAGAAAAAAATTCTGAAATTTCCAAATGTTTCTTGGGATGCGGTTGGTAAAAAAAAAAAACAAATTAACACAAACATGCCTACTGAACGTTTCTTGAAAAAAAAACTTTGAGGAACTCCCAATGAAAGATGAGGAGGCGGAGGCGGAAAGATCGAAAATCTGGAGTGAATTCGCTTAACTGTGGCAGGCCAATCTTATGCTTGGAAACTATAACCAAGCTTAGTTAAGAATAATCGTAGGATTATTGCGGGAGTCCTCACTGGCAACTGCCAGTTGAGAAGTGAGTAACTCATGTCGCAGTTCATAAGGACTCACCAGATTTTATTCTGGTTAAATGTGAAGCAATCGTGCATCAAAGATCTAATTTTCTGAGTATGTATATGAAACAACAAAAAAGCTTATTAAAAACTAGACTTCGCAAGTCTCATTTCGTGGCCAGCCATATCTATGCCAAAAAAATTCCAAATCATTCCGATTTATTTTTTAAACTTCAAACTTTGCGTTTCTGACTTTTCAAAAAGTGGCAACCCTGCGCTGGTATGACTGTCGAAAACTTGTGCTTAAACTTCAAATATACTCTAACGATATATCCGATGAATTTCATCAAATCATGTCAATCATATCAAATTTAGTTATTTGTATGTCCCACGAAAGTTATGGTCACTGGGTCGTATGTACATCTTTTTATTAAACTAAAAAAGTAGCTTTTTTCATTTAAACATATATGTAGGTATACATCCCCATCATTTAATATTTGTTATTGGAACTTGAGCATTTGATAAACGAATTTCCTTTCAATAAGCTTCCATGAAGCATAAAAGCTTTTTGAAGCAAGTTTTTCTTCTATAGTCGCAGTAACAGACGGCTTGGCATTATGATGAAAGCAACAGCTAGTTGTTTACAAAATATTATGTACATCGAATATTTACATATACACATACACATGTACGTATGTAACATTATTTTTAAGACAGAAACAATCTACCAAATAAATAATATGAAAATTTATTGCATACTTTAAGGATGACTGGTAATTCAAAGTAAATGAAATATTGTACTCAAATTTCCTTTCTCGCCGAAATGTTCCCAATTTATTTTGATAGCCCCCAATGAGTGTACCTTCATAAGTTATCTTTTAATTCTACCTTTTGCTCTAGTTTTTCATTCCTATAGCAGTTCAATTTTAATAAATTACTTGATAACACGAACTTGTACTTCTAATTCAAGTCTATAGATTTATAAATATAAAGTGCTAATAGCTATGTACATACAATAACTTATAGGTTGTAATTGATTTATTTTGGGAAAATATGCAAAATGTGAAGCCCTAAAATATATTAGAAGGTATGTATTACACTAGATAACAAAAAAATTCCGAGGTAACTTTCTAAGGCGTTTTTAAAAGACTTAATCTAAAATCCAAAATGGACTTAAATATTTTTGTGGTGAAACTCCTTTTTTAAGTTTTTATTTGTCAATAAAAATTTATAGAAAAAAATTGACTCACCACTAAATATAGTCCCCACTACATCTTTTTATGAAAAGCTTTAGACATAAAACTAAAGCCCTTACGAATATTCAGCTCTTTCAAACCTTCATTTTTTTAATTCGAATTTTTCTGCACTAATTTTACATATATTTTTTTCTTTGATCTGATTTAAACACCTAGATATAGAATTTTGTACTAGGAACTTATAACATTTTAAATTAGTTGAACCAAAACCGTAGATAGATAAGGTATTATTCGTTTTTATTTATATAGGAATTTATTTATTCCTATTCAACCATCCTGGAACAAAAATGTCGTACAAGCAAATTAAGTCATACAAAAGGACAGTTCAAGAATCAATTTTTGTCAAGCTTACTCAGTCACAGAAATTTGAACAAAACTATTATACATACTATCCAAAAATTTATACTTGGGTAGACGCTAAAATGATAATTTACGCTATAAGCAAAGAATCCACATTAAAAGAGCCGAATTTATGCTGCGCAATACCAAATCTTGCATTTTATATTTTGTTTATTTGTTATTTTATCAAAAAATAGAACTTCTATGACTCCTAAAATCTAGAAAAATATTTTTTTTTTGTTTTCTTGGAAAAAAGAATTGCTTATCAGCCAGATATCAGAAAATAACACACGAAATGCCAATGGTGGAACAAAATAACAATGTCGTTGACCTTCACTATCTATATATTCAATTTTATTCTAAAATTTTTTCGTATATAGATTAACCAAAACATTCGTTATGTACGTAAGTTAATTACTTACATTATTGTGTATTAAAATACGATTTGATTTTTAAATTTTGATAAATTATTTGAGTGCATTAAAGCTGTAGACGGGAATGTAAATAGTTCGTTACATATTAAATTAAAATTTCATTTAGTTACGTTTTATTTAAATAATTACCCAATATCTTTGTTATTTATATTTCGTTGTTGTGAATCTGCACATATTTTTTAAGTTTATTTCTTACAAAAACGTTTCTATATTTTTCTCTCTTTCTTAATTTTGAGCTTTTCAATTTTTCTTAGATAACTTTTTTCGTCAATTCAATTTTAGAAAATACAAGTTTCCATGTAATACATATTTAAGTAGGTACCTACATTTTAAATGGCAAAAGATTTTTTTTATAATAAAAAGATGGCGATACTTAGGAGTATGAAAAATTTCATAAACCTGTATCGATACCAATCATAAAATTTCATGAATTAATTATTTGCGCATCACCGAGTAATTCTTTCGACACTACGAACTAACTCCCAATTTTCTCTCCTGAAATTGGGACTTGGTTTATTCTGAACTTAGATTCATTATTTTTGGAAGTAACTCCCAACACAAAATATCCCAGTAGTGGAGTCTTCTTCGTAACTTTTTTAATAATTTTTATTAGCACTCTTATTTCTTTGGTGTTAGATAGAAATCTGTTAAATCACAAAACTGCTATTTTTCTCTTTCAATTGATTTCAAACATGGGGTATTTACACTCACTCACGAGAGTAAGTATACACTATACCAAGTAATAAATAAGTTTATTACAAGACCGGATTATGAAAAACACTTTCACTTTTGAAAAAAACATGCTTCGGATATTCAAGTATATTTTTTTGCAAAAAAGTTAGCGTTTTTTCTTAAACTTATTTTCTATTAGGTCTAGTGTATACTTTCTATCGTGGCTGACTGTATATTTGTTTCTTAGAAATTGAAGGAATTTTCCTTTGACTTTGATTAACTTGAAAATATTTCCATTGCTTTTATGAAAACGGTTGAGTGAGAAAATATAATTTCTATAATAAATACAAATTATTTAAACTTTCTTTATCGCTGCGATGTTTTTAAAATATAATTATATGTATACATTAATTTTTTTTTAATTTTATTTTGCATATCAAACAAACAGATCAGTGGATCAAATTAGGGTCTTATCAATTTTTATTAAATATTGGATGATGACCTATGTCATATAGACAATAAATCTGGACAACAACAATTACTGTAGAATACAGCATTAGAGATAATAATTTCTTATCTGCAATAACTGGCCACTGCAGAGGCCGTAGTCCTATAAATAATTCCGTTCGGTTAGTGTTTGCAGTTAGTCAAATTGTGTTCTTCATATAATACGCTCTCTTCACCATGAAAATTTTCCTAGTTGTTGTAGCCCTTATCGCTGCTGTAAGTAGCTAAAACTATTCCTATTTCATATTCGATTTTATTCTTAATTTAATTATTTTTTTTTTCGTTGAAATTTATTCCAGGTTGCTGCCGAAGAATGGGTCCCAAAGAAGTTTGATGAAATCAAAGCCATTCGTGATGAATGCTTGGCTTCTCATCCATTATCAGCTGAAGCTCTTGAATCTATGAAATCATTAGTATACCCCGATGAGGAACCTGTGCGCCAATATCTGGAATGTTGTTGCAAGAAAATGGACATTTTCTGCGAACACGAAGGTTTCCATGCTGATCGAATTGTAAAACAATTCAAATTGGGTATGGACGAAGCTGAAGCCACTACCATTGTGAACAATTGCATTGACAAGAACGAACAGAAGAGCAGTATTGATGCTTGGGTTTACCGTGGACACAAGTGTTTGATGAGCAGCAAAATCGGAGACGGAATTAAGGAATTCGTCCAGAAGGCTGTGGCTAAGAAAGCTTAAAATGTTTGTAAAAAGTAAGACTGGATTTTGAACTGAATATCAAATAAAAAGAATAAAACGAAAAAGTAACAGTGTTATCAAGTTTAAGAGGTTCGAGATAAGTTTTTGAGATTTTAACAATGTTAAAGTTAAATACAATAATTAAAAGTACAAGTAACCAGAAGTTCGTAGCCTTTCGGCTATTAGTTTAAAACTTTACGCCTTTGCATCGTTACCTTTAAATCCCGTTTTTCAGTGGTGAATTAGCTATTTTTTAGTGGTAGGATGAATGCAGATGAATCTAAAACTTTTGAAATAAATAAACCAAAAGAAAATAATCCAGAGTAAACCCAACATATTTGATGATAACAATTTTTTTTTAATTACTTTGGTCACTTTTAGCTACAGAACACCAATTTTTTTTTCACGTAGCAACCACGACAACCCATGGAAATAAAATTGACCTATAAAATTGACATATCGTTCATGGGGTTTTGTAATTTTGTTTTTCTATTTATGCTTCTGACTATAGGTAGTTATATGGATTAGCAGAAAAATCGAACGAGAGACCTGACATTACAGATATGTAATAGAGAACGCGAACAAAGCGGAACCAGTTATTGCGTATGTCAGTTTATACCCCCACCTACAGCCTAAACTATTGAAGGGATTTTCTTCAAAGTTTGGACTTAAGGTTTTAAGGATATTTTCTAGAAGGGAATTTTTTAGCTCCAAAAATAACGGTAGGTATACCTGTCGTATAACCATTAAGACATATTAATCTCGAAAACGGCTCTTACGATTTTGATGACATTTTTTTTAGTGTACCTAACTTTTTTTCTAAAAAAAATATTTTTTGGATTACTTATAATTTTTCCATATTTTTTTGAAACGCGTTAGTATTTTTTTAATTTAATATACATATATGACAAATTATTCTTTGAAAAACAGTTCTAACGATTTTTAAAATTTGCATTCAAAAATTTGTATTTTTATGATACATACATTTTATGTACTTATAGTTTTCTTCAGTTTTGAGCTCAATTTACTTTTTTCATATTTTTTTCTAATGTTATTTTTATTTATGTAATTTTTCTTTGTTTATTCTAAAATACCCTAACATTATGATCAAGGTCGTGCTTTTTATTTTTTGTTATTTTCTTTACCGCAACGCATTCGACCAATTCTATATATTTCAAACGCCTTAAGTGTTTTATTCAATTAATACATATACATATGTACATTGTACATACGAGTACTTAATTTATTAACTCTCATGTTACTACTAAATCAAAAAGACAAATAATTCTAATAATTGAAACAGTTTGATATATGGAGGTATGTAGGTACATACATATACGAGTATATATAGGTTGACTCAAATACCTTTCGTGTCAATATCGGAAACAAAATAATTAAATTTTAGTCCAGTGCGTGTCCGACCGATACAATTTTATTCCTCAATTTTTTTCCGAAAATTCTTTTGGTTTGTATAAAGCTTTGTAGTTTCTCTCGTCTGACTTGTTATTTTTGTCGCCTTTCATTCCATATAAATAGTTAGTATTCCTAAAAGTAATGCTTCAACTATAACAGCTTAACGCAAAATTGAGACATATGTAATTGGTTTCTTACTTACTTACTTACTTTCCATTATACAAACTTAAAAACTAAACGAACTAAACAATTATATAGTATGTAACTTATTTAACCAGTCAAAAATGATACATTTTTTTATCTAATAAATTATTCTTCCAAAAATATCACTATGACACATACAAACAATATCGATACAATTTTGTGCAATTGATAACTTTTAAAAAAGTTTATTTAGGACCATGACTGTTATCTGGCAATTAAATTTATTGAAGCTATTTAAATGACATGACCAATAACACTCCGTTCAAATAATGGGTCATCAAAAGCTGGCTTCAAGCTCTTTACCAAACCTTGTTTAAGATAATTTTTGAATACCAACATTAAATTGTAGGTATCTACATTATTCACCTATTTGCTTAACACTTAATTACTTAAGTATCTGCCTCCGAAAACTATAAGTTCAAAAAGTCGTAGGAAGTCAAACTACATAAAGTCATAAACTGTAAAAAAAAAAACACTTTTCATACGCAACACATGTGCTATGTAAATAAACAATTAAATTCTCATTACTTGAACGCAAACGAATGCTACAATTACTAAGTACATATATTTAAGCTCATCAGCTCTAGAGTTAATGTCTACCTTCCTGATTCTTAAAGGCCAATATCTACTTTATCTAATCTACACAACGGTCTACAAAATACGGTAGCACAGTGGCATTAATAAATTCAAGAGCTTCAAACTAGAGCTAGAGTACGTTCTAAAAAAAAACTGCAAATTAATTGACACATTGTCGTGCGATTGTCATTTGTAGACTCCCTGAAGCACTTCAACTGAATGGAAAATTAAATCAATAATTTGTTATTTTTTTTCTATGGATAGATGCACATGTAAAAATGTAGGCTCGCAAACATTACAATAGGCTTTATTTAGTTGCCTTGTCACTAAAGAACTCTACAAAATACTTTGGTTTCTAAGCTTTTTGGGTCGACAGCAAGGTTTCCCCGTTTCTCTTTGCGTTTCTCTTCACAGAGATTAAAAAAAAAAAAAAAAATGTGCTCTTTCGACAGATATGTAGATTTTGGTTAGTCAATTAATTTATTATTGTTAGCGATTTCATTCATACTCATATAAATTTAAATGACGTTCTTGATATTGAACTTTAGTTTAGACTTGGAGCATGGAAATTTCTATACGTTGGAATTGATAGATATATGATATTTTTATAATTTATGTAACGTCTGATTCTGTGCTCTGGGAGATGATTTTTTACTATGTCGATGTTTTTTTTTAATAGATTTATTACAGCCAGGGTTGGTTATGCATCTGAGAGTTGCTCATTGCTCAAACATATACTTGTTTTCTTACTATAGTTAATTTTTGTTTTAAGTTCTACCTATATTCAGTAATAAACAAATTTTTAATACTTTTTAAGACGTACCTATTTTTTTTCTCATCTGAACATACTAATTTTGACTATCTAGGTAAAAAGGCGAATTTATTTGCTCAACATTTTATGAAAAGTATTTCTTTTGGCATAAATAGTTTTAATATTTTTTGAATCATAATTTTGGCAAAATGATGAAATAAACTAAACTAAACTAAAATTTTGTTTTAACATGTCCATTAATCTTCCAAAAATTTTGTCTAAAAATAACGACACGGTGTTAGAGAATAACGCTTTATTCTTAAAATTTGTATGGGAACCGTTATTTCGGAAAATAAAATTATTTTTTTTTTTCAAATTAGATAAATACATAATGTATGAAGATAGTACACTAAAAAACTTTTTTACCAAATTTTAAAAATATGTATCATTCCGTGTTTGAAATATATATGTGTATGTTTTAAAAATTTGTTTTTGAAAGGTTAAATACTGAATTAATTTTTTTTATTTTAAATGCTTTTGCATTAAAATTTTGATTACAATCAGATAAAATCGAAAATCAAATACATATCTGATTCTGAATCAAATATTTATTTTTTTAGAATGGGAAATGATGCAATAGGTATCTTTTTAAATTTATTTAAATTTTTTTCAGAAGATTTTTCGGTTCCGTTTTCGAAAAAAATCTGTTTCAAAAAGACAAAACAAATTTATAGCACCTTGGCCTTAAAAAAGAGACATTATACAAAAAGATTCAAGAAAATACACCCACTTTTTAGGCTCAATCTCAACGGGCAGACAGACAGAATTGCGAGACTCCTTCCATTTACTATAAGATACGATAAAAACCTTGTGAAAAAATATATTCTACTTCTTACTTCTCATGCTAGAATTTTTCAACAGCATTTTATGATTCAAAACTAATTCAACAAATAAAACTAAATGTACCTAATTAAAAATAATAATGAGACAATAAGAATTTTTAGAACAACAAAATAATTACTAGGAAATGAACAAGCAGTTACCACCAAATACCAAAAAAAGATGACACCAAAAAAGGAAGATGACAAAAAAGAGAAGAAAAATTATGTAAAGCTGCTAACAGCCTGAAGGTGGAATTCTAATTCCTTGCAAAATTCGCCTTGCAAAAATTTTAAAAATATAGATAAACATATATTCTGTCCACTTTTTCATGGAATCTCCCATATGATATTCTCCATATAGCCTCATTTTCGGCAATATCAGAACTTATGGATATTATAGGGAAATCAAAATCTTGCCATGCCATCTATTACCCAAAAGTTCATTACTATATGTCCTCGTTTATTATTACTTTCATTTACTATAACCGTGTACAAAATAATCAATATCTAATAATAATAATCAGCCATAAGAACGATAGAAAATAAATGCATCAAGTCAATTTATGAAAAAGCACATTAGGATAGATATAAACTATAAACCCCCATTCACCAATTAACGAATAACGATGTTATCTGTTCAAAGTGTTTTCAGTCTGTTTACGATAAATAAAGTTCAGCCAAGCAATGCACGTTTGCTTTATATACATCATCCTCTTTAATCTATTTTCGGATTACTTTTACTACCCCCCAATGAGGTGAAAAATTGATGAGACTAACGTCACTTACATTACTTCCTAAGAATTTAACAAAAAAAAAAACTAAAACTACCGAAAACCAATGACAGAAGCCAGAAGCCCAGAATGTCAATGCAAAATTGCCAATAGTTTTGGCGAAAGTTTCCAAAGAGAAGCTTTCTCGCGTGTCATTTCTTTCTCTCTTTCTCTCTCTCTCTTTCTCTCTTTTAGCATGCATGCTTTTTTTATTTATATATTCTCGCTAAATTTCAATGGCTTTGTTATATGGAATATGGATATAAAATGATATCGATGTACCATGGACGGTATTCTGTGTTGTTTAATTTCTGGAGAAGTAAGGAGAACTGGCAACTGGAATAATCAACAAAGAGGCAAAATCAGTTACAAAAAGCTAGCAGTCTAGTTTAGTCGCTTGCTACTTACTTGAACAGTATTTTTGCTTTATCACTTTGTTCATTTAAAAACAAAAACAACTTCGGTCGATGTGTGAATTCAGCGGTGCAAGAAATACTAACCCACTGATTGTCGGGGAGAGTGAGTTGTTTCTTTTAAATTGATTGGATACCTCAGTATCTTCATCGTCGGAAGCGTACTAAACGAATAAAACGGTTTTCCAAATTAAACAGCAGCAATCAAAAAAAAAAAAATCATTATGTTGCAAAACGAAAATACAATGCCAGAATTTTTACAAATTGTAAGTAAATACGAAAAGGCGTGTTCCGTGAGCCAATTTCCTATGTAAGAAAATATACTCGAGACAGTTTGTCGATAATTTCGTTCCACCTCCACACCTGCCTCCCTCCCCCTGATAATGATAATAATCTATTATTGACAGCTGGAGTGCTTACCGTTTGCCTAGTTTATGGCCCAAAACAAAAACGTCCTTGACCTTGTGCCTCTGTTCTAATGTAAGTGTGCGCTCTTTCTCTCTCTGGGAATTCCGCTCTAAAAGAAAATTGTAAAACAAAACAAAAAAACAACCTTGTGCCAGCAAGCAAAGCTGTGTGTCTCCGCCTTAATTTATGGATGAGTTCTTGTGTGCCCCTTTTCAGTTATCATTAAAATCAAGTCACACTCTTGTCATCTCTGTTTCTGATGTAAGATGTAAGGGGGGTATAATGACGATACAGGGATTGCGTGAGTGGGTGCTAATGACAGTTGAATGTAAATTAGGTGTCCCAAAAGCTCATCTCTCCGGTATCACGGTTATGGGAAATCAACAGTTTTGTTTATAAAATATATATTTTACTTGCATGCTCAGCGGCGAAATAAAAATAACACATAATCAGCATTATTTGAGTGTGACACTTCTGAATGTTATTGTGATTTGTTTTCCAATTTTTCCGTTTTATTAATTTTTTTTTTATTTCTTTGTTTTTAATTTTATAATTTATCAAAATAATGTCATCCAAAAAAGTATTAACAAAACAATTGCGCAAAAGGGTGAGTTGTCTTTCTTTGTTTGTTTTGGTCCAAGGGTTGGTTTATTATTGAAACGAGTAGGTACCTACATTCATACTTTTTTTTTGTTTTATGTGTACTGTCAATGAGACCATAAATTAAATTGCGATAGGGAATAGAATTTTTTGAAACTAAAGTTATATTTACTGCATCGCGTCAACAGGTGTAGACTATTTTTAGAATTCAAAACAAAATGTGTTTTTGTGCTGTGTGGAGAGAACTTATACGATTGATTTAATTTCGGCGGGAAAATTATATTCGATGAAATAATATAACCTAGCAAATGTACATACATAAGTACCTACCTATGTATATAAATTTTGCTTTTTTGCAATTTTGTTGTGTGTTTGGAAATTTCTAAATTTACTTTAGTTTTTATTTTGTATTATAAAAATGTTTTTCAATTGCAAAATGACATTGCAAGCAATTCCAATTTAATATTACGTTAAGGAAGCAAGCACGCATTTGAAAATGTTGATGTAATTTCAAATTTAAACAAGTTAATAATAATTATAGTAATCACACGCTTTTTACTTGACATTTAGGGTGCAATGCAAATAAGTAAGGTACCTACATATACCTACTATATTAAAGTTAGAAGGGCGAGTTTTGAAATTTAAAAAAAAAGGTAAATGAGATTATGATGTGATAAAATACAAAAGATGAATATTTTATTCATTTTGGTTTCGTAGCTTTTTGTTAGCTGTGCTCTGTAAGGTGTTCTAGTCATATATAATGTAATTCACATAGTTTTTAATAAAGAAGTAAAGATACCAAACATTGGATAATTTGAAGAAACAGAGAGCGATAATTTGGCCATATTTTTTCAAAAACAAAAACGTCAATAAAATTGTGGCAGTATTACTCATGTTAAAATAAGTTGTTTTGAGAAATTTACATTTTTGTTTATTGTTTTTTTTTTTTCAATCGAATCATTTATTATGATTAATATATAAAATGTTACATATGTTATTTTTAAATAAAAAATAGAGGGCGGAAAGTATGAAAAAATATGCTTTTGAATTTAGGTTCTTCCGCAAAACCTTAAGTTTTTCTGTACCTAAAACTTTTTGTTTCAATGTCTTTTTTCTTAGTTTTGATAGATAACTTTTGTTGAAACAAGTCGTGAAACATAAAAACACAATTTTACGCAGCAACGTCAACATAAGTTTTTGTGCAAAGCGAAATATAAAATTAAAAAAATCGCACGCCTTCCCTCGACATAAGATTTTCTGCTGAAATTTAAAATTTGAGTTTTTTAGACAAAAAAAAATATATTTTGGATTTTTGAATAGGTATTCATAATTTTAAAGACGGTTGGATATTTTTTTCTGAACTATTGTTTTCAAGTAGGTACATATTTAAAGTACCTAAATTTGTAAGACATTTTGGCAAGAGTACGAAAACTCATCAGGGGATTGCGAGGTCGGGTGTGTGCAAATAAGCTGGACCACGTAAACGTTTTTGATATTATTGGAACATTTGTTTGGCGATGAACATTTTTACCAGCAACACATTTTCAGCAATTTTTTTTGGAGAAATAGGTATTTTTTTAAATTTTTATTTCGACGTCTTAGCACAATAGGTACATTTTTTAAAAATACATTTCCATTTGAAAATTCCTTCAAACGCGCAAATACCTTTAATAAAAAGGAATGCCTTAAGCGATAAGTGATTTGACGTGTATCTACAATTTAATTATTGTGAATCATAAAAAGTCATAATAACGAGCATTTCGTAGCTGTACGCGTGCCAAAGTGATGAGTTTGTCGTTTGTTTATAGTTTACATTTCTTTTTAATGATAATAATAAAATAAATCCCATGTGTAAAACCGTTAGTTTTTTTTACAATGGCTGCATTCAGGGGGAAAAAGATATTGATCAAAAAAAGATTTAAACAAATTTATATTGTTGTTTGGCTTTTATATACATTTATGTGCAATTATTACTTCTTTTCAATTTCAGGTTCTTGATGAGCTCAATAAATTTTCATCGTTCATAATTTTCCTGGTTTTATACTTTGCCTTTGTTGATGACGAAGGCGATCTCACAATTACAACTGTATTAAAATGTGCTCCAATAATATCACTCGGAGTTTATGTTGTCTCGAAAGGTTTCAAATGCACTATAGAGTAAGACCTTATATCACTCATCTGATGGCTTTTATTTTTATAACAAAAACAAAAAATCAAAATTTCAACAGATACAACTACTCTCAAATGGTATTGAGTGGACTATTTTTTTCGTGCATTGGAGACAGCCTTCTTAATTTTGACTATTTTCCTCATGGAATGGCAGTATTTGGTATTGCTCAAGTATTCTACATATCAGCCTTTGAATTGAAACCCTGGAAAGTCAGCTTTGGTATACCGTTCTATGCCATTGCTACTGGAAGTAAGTATATATTGCCACGGAAATAAAATGACTATATAAGAACATATCTCTATGTTAAAACAAATTGCAGTGACTATCTACATATTTAGCTCCCTAAGTTTTATAATAAAGATTGGACTTCCAATTTACGCTTTTCTATTGACAACGATGTGCTGGCGTGCAATTGTACGAGCTACAGAAAGAATGAACACTCTTGCAACAGTCGGGGCTGTTGGAAGTGTTTTGTTTGTTATATCGGATACTTTGATTTCAGTGACAATGTTTGTGCAGCCCATTCCATATGCTAGGGTTTGTTCTACAACCTCTTTATTGTCCATCTGTAATATCTAATAAACATTTTTCTTTTTTCCTTCAGATTTTTATTATGCTAACTTATTACTCTGCCCAATTTTGCATTGCCCTAAGTACACTGAGTGATGTTTACAAAACCAAAAAAGCCAAAGGATCGAAGAAACTATCTCGAAAATTTAGAGATCAAGACTTAAAATAAAGGATCTTTGATGATCTTCGTAAAAACAATTTTGAAAAAGCCAACAAAAGAAAAATCACAGTGGAATAATATTCTACATTTGGCCAAAAAATCATACCACAGCATTTATATCTCTGAAAGTAGAAGCTGTATAAACGTGTTCTCAATGTTCTTCCATTACACAAAAATGATATACCACCAACATTATACCTAGTATTTTAATAATTATATTATAGATTTTTAGAAAATACACAAACACATTGTACATTTTTACAAATTCAAGGTTTTTAAATAATTTTGATTTGATGTCAAGTAGTTGCCTAGATTAAAAATAGTATAAATGTTGTAAGAAATAGTTAAGCATATTAAGTAGGTATAAATTATTATAAATAAAAGAAAAATATTTGTTTGGTGTATATGTATAGCATGTGATAGTTAACTGTTTAATGAATAACGTATTTAAAAATGTAAAATTAATAGAAAATGTGTTTTATTATCTGGATCTGGATTATCTTTAAACAAGAAATACAAAAACAACATAGGATCCTTTGCTATATCTTCCTTCTGAATGAAATAAAAATGGTTTCCTTCAATAAGAAAATTGTTGTTTTAGCGAACGATTGTATAAAGCTTTACCGATCGATATATTAATTGCAGTCTGCTCCAATAAGAAATTCATTACTGAAGTAGACTCTTGAAGTATAAAGCTTTCCTGATACATTTATTGGAGTTTGCTCCAATAAGAAAATCTTTATTGAAGTAAAAGTTCTGATATAACGCTTACCTCAGGTATTAATTGGAGTATTTGCTTCAATTGCACTTATTTAATTAAATATTGTGATTGTTATATCTTCAACTACAGTTAATGTCTTATGACGCCATTTTTCATAATTTTTTTTGACTCTAAATATCTATATTTGAAAAATTTAAGTTGAGTCATTGTAATAATCAACTAAAAATTCAAATTCAAATTTATGAAAATGATTTGAAGTGACCAAAATTATACTTGTCTGAATGCGTTCACAGTTCACATAATTTTCAAGGTAAAAATTCAATTGCAATTCGGTAAAAATTTTCTTATTTTGAATTGTGAATTTGTATGGACATTTAGATAATTTGCGAGATAATTTGGAAATCATTTACTCGATTTTACTTACTTAATCGGTTTTCAATGAAAATTTTCAATTGAAATTGGTTAATTTCGGCACCGGATCGATAAACGTGTAAAAAGTATTGAAATACTTTCAAAAACGTGGTTAATCTTTTTAACACCCCTGTGGAATAGTTTGTCTAGCTATTACTACATGGCGCTTCTATCGCAAAACAGTTATGCCTTATGACATTTCAAAACGTCAACTATCTGTCATTAAATTTTGAAAAACGCCAAAATACTTTATCCCAAGCCAGCTCTTGTAACGGATTTGAAAGAAAACTTTTCGATATTTTCAGACCGCATCTCTTGATTCCAGCTAATTATTCTTCCTGAAACAAATCTGAATTTCTACACAATGGGTCGCCCCACAGAGATCAAACTCAACAATCCACCAGCTGATGTTATATCTTCGGTGAAATTCGGCCCCGACTCAAACCAATATCTTATATCGTCATCCTGGGACGGAACTGTCCGCTTTTATGATGTGGTCAACAATTCTCTGCGGCAAAAGTTTGTTCATGATGTCCCAGTTCTCGATGTCGCTTTTGTGGTAAGTATTTCCAAACTCAATAATTCTGTGAATCTATTGAAAACTATTTCTTTCCAAAGGACATCGTGCACGCTGTCAGTGGCAGTCTTGAAGGCCAACTCAAACTCTTCGATGTCAACACTCACACTGAGAGTGTAGTTGGTAGCCACGATATGGCCGTTCGTTGTGTGGAGTATGTCGACAAAGTAAATGGCATCCTCTCAGGCAGTTGGGATAAAACCATCAAATTGTGGGATGTGCGTGACAAGCAATGTGTTGGCACCTACGAACAAAGCAATGGCAAGGTCTACTCAATGAGTGTTAAAGAGGAAAAGATTGTTGTTGCAACATCCGACAGAAAGGTTCTAATTTGGGACCTTCGCAATATGGCACAATACATGATGAAGCGAGAGTCCTCGCTCAAGTATCAAACCCGAAGCATTCGCATCTATCCCAACAAAGAGGGCTACGTGATGAGTTCGATTGAAGGCCGCGTCGCCGTGGAATACTTCGACCCCGATCCGGAAGTCCAAAAGAAAAAGTTTGCCTTCAAGTGCCATCGCAACAAAGAGGACAACATGGAGACTATTTATCCAGTGAACGCCATAAGCTTTCACAATGTCTACAACACATTCGCCACTGGTGGATCAGATGGCTTTGTCAACATCTGGGATGGATTCAATAAAAAACGTCTATGCCAATTCCATCAATACGACACATCCATTGCTTCCTTGCATTTCTCCAATGATGGCAGCACTCTGGCCATAGCTTGCTCCTATTTGGATGAATTCGAGACTCCACCGCCTACTGCACACGATCCAACAATCTATGTGAGATATGTAAATGACCAGGAAACCAAACCGAAGTGATAGAAATCCGCCGCGTGAGTCAGTCGTTGCTTTTAGTTTTAGTCCGATTAGTATGTATTTTATATTTTTTTTTTTGTGTTTCCTATTTAACGAGGAATTGTTGTATAGATGATTTTAATAAATGGCTGATATTCGATGTGTAAGTCCCTAAAACTTGAGTTTAATGAAATTTTATTTGATAATTAACAACAATTTGCCTCCGCTGGGTAGTGAATGAAGTTTTGGGATTTATGAAGTAAATCTATGAATCGAAGGGAACAGCAAAGGCAGATTAAGACAAAATGGCTGGAAGTTAAGACGAATAACAACTTATGTCACTTCAACATTATTATTAATGTGTAAATTTTTAAAAGTTGCCTATTGAAAGTTAAATGTGATTCGACGCGAGTTAGATTACTTTCATTTTGAGAATTGTTTAGTTTTGGGATTTACTCCGAAATATAGTGGATCTTAGTTCACAATGAACCAAATCCCAATTTGATTGGGAATTAGTTAATTGAGAGTTAATTTATTTGGACACATGTCATATCCATTTTGTAGTACATGGTACATGACCTGGAAATTAAGCCATAATTTTTTTTGGAAGAAAAGTCAAAATATCTATTTGGTTTAGAGATGGAAGGAGAAGCCAACATTTTTTGTTGGAAAATAATTGCTAAGACAACTAAAAAATACTATATAAGTACATAACAATTTTCACAGGTCTGGTTTCTGGGCACATTGTCCTTTGTTGTTATTATTTTTTTTTTGTTCAAATTATTATTAATTCAAACTACAATTTTTGAATATTAAATAAACATTATCAAGCCATTTAATTTTAATCTTCTTTAATTTCAAAAAGTCTTCTTGAATAATAATGAAGGCAAATTTGAAATTTAAAATCATTATTGTATCGTAGCGACAGCTACTGTAAATCATATGCGTACATCAAAATACGATAATGTCCGAAAGTGGAGCGATGCGATTATGAATGTGGATATGGTTAATAACTTTAAGATCAAGCTCTACTTAAATACTTAGTAGTTTTTCCTGTTTTGATATTAATATCAATCAATTATTTTTTTTTATTATTATTCGTTAAATGAAACTGATAAGTTCATGCTTTTACTGTCCATATTTTGTCGCTACTAGCTGAATTATCGAAAATTATTTAAGTCATTTTTTTAGTACAATGGTATGTACAAAAGCGAATTAGTAAAAAAAAATAAAGTTTCGTGAAACAAAATATGAACAAAAGAACTCATTGAGAAGCTTATAATTATTAGAATAAAAAGAAAGATATCATATTGCGCATTAATTTATTGCTAACCTCTAATATCTCTATTCTCTAATCTCTTTTTTTTAGTGCACATTTTATTTTCAAAAATGACTTGCCGTTCTTTTAAAGAGTGCAACAGAGAAGTAAATATGTTTGATAGCGCGTAAACTCATAGAGAACCATATGTGGTCATGATTTAAATAAAATTTTTCTTCAAGATTTTTTTAGGTAATTTAGCATTATCATGTGATTTCCAAATTTTTGAAGATTTATTTGAATCGTCAAAAAACCTGATACTCCCGGTGACCTTAGTGGTGCAATATTGAGTTAGTTGGTGAATAAAAAATAAAAAAGCTTCCTTTTGTGTAGAGTCCACTAACTCCAATTTTTATACTTTAAACAGAAGAACTTGAAAGCCAGATACAATTCCCAAATGGATTTTGAACTCGAATGCAACAAAATTTTTGTAATAATGGAAGCATACTTACTACCAAATGCCGCAGATAATGTTATCTCTTTTGTTTATAATTTGGAATTATGTAGGTAAGAAAAAAATTTTAACGCCAAATTAATCTACAAAACTGTAGATGTTCAGCCCATATTTATCTCACTGTATTTGCTACTGGGACAAAATTTAACACCAAAGAATTCCCTTGAAGAAAATTTCTTGGGTTATAAACCCAAAACATCGCAAAATCCATCGCATGATATAGTACTTTTGAAAATACCAACGTATCATTTCCAAAATTAACATCGACGAATCAAGTGGTTTTGTTGTTTTCAAATAAATGAACATTTTTGCTATGTTACCTATTTTTTTTGCAAATGCGTTACTTGCCCTTATACTTCTATGTTTGTATCATGTTGTTTACTTTATCGCAAATAAACAATTAGGCAGAAAAATACAAAAATTAAAATTCACAGATAAGCAATATTTAATTATGTATATAAATAACAAAACTTTATTCTGTACCTGATTGAAATAATACAAATATCAACAAAATTTATAAAACTAATAAATTATTTTAATTACAATCCTTAATTTCCCACTGAAACTGTGGCTCTGCCAAAAGATTCTTTGGTATCCACGAAAAAACATGTTTCATACCGGCGGAAAAATAGAAACTCGATGTGATCAAATATTCATTGTACTTTGCACTCTTCAAATAGCAATGATCGTTATCAAGTTCGATTAACCACTTAGAGCGGTCTTCGATTTTTTTATGTCTTTTAAATATGCCATTGGAAATATGACGTAATTGAGTGGAATGTTTGAATTTTGATGCTAGCAATACCTCGTTTTCATAGTCAGCATTGAATATCATAAAATAATTGTCAATATTCTTAAAATACCAATGACTCCCTGGCGAAAGATTCGTTGAGAATACTTGACGTTGCTTGGGGTCTTTTTTCATGGTTGAATTTAAAGCCGTGAGATATGCTTCTGAACCCCGATTCCAAATGCACCCAGATGTTGGCAAAAAAAAGAGCTTCCTAGCACAAGCAGGAAGAGTTTCGATTATTTTATCCAACAATTCTGTCAATGTTGTGTCAAGTTTGTATGAATTAAGTTCTTTTATAATCGAAGCTATTCTAATGGTCACATCGGATGTTGGATTGTGATTGAATTGTAGTGACCAATACAATATACTTAAACCCCTCACTCTTTGCTCCATTAATCTGTGGCTGTCTATTATGTCTAGGACTTTAGAAATATCGTTAATATTAGCATTGACAAATTTGTAAATTATGGTTTCCCATTGTTCGATATCGTATTGATATACAGCAACAGTCAAATCATCCATGTTCCCATCGCCATCAAATTCACCTTCTGCCATAGCTGCATTCAAAGCGGCTAGTGTGAAATCTTCAATCGATTGTTTGATTGCATTGTATGCCAATTGACCCAACTCCTTGGCATAATTATCCACTGGAAAGTTTAAAAATGTCGTTTCTAAGACTTTGGCCAAACGTATGCAATTGATGGGATTTGTGTGACCGTTTTCAGCCATTTCCCTTTGAAGAGCACTCACTGAGATGTATATCACTTGTATGTCAGTTAAACTTTCAATGAAGTCCGCTAAGCGATCGAAATTCTTGGAATTATTTCTATACATAGCTTGAATGATATTTGAAATTGGTTGAGGATTCGTCATTTGTTTGAGTTTTTGTTCGGCAGATTCGAAACGTTTGTTTCTAATATCGTCAATTATGCCCCATGGTGATTGGTCCGTATTGTTCTGGTAAGGATCTGATTCAGACATTTTCAACGATCCTTTTGTTGGTTCTTTCACGTTTTCAGGAATTTTAAAAATGTCAACGAGTCCATTTTTCAAAACTGTAAGGTTCCTTTCGATGGCAGAAGGTTCAACAATTTTCAAATCCTTGCCTCCGGAGGCATTTTTAAGGGCAGCTATTGAAGAATCGACATCATCTTGAAGTTTCTTTAGATTTGCTTGAAGAACCAAAAGTCGATCGATATCATTAGATGACTCAATTTTTTCAGCGGTATTTAGATTGATAAGGCAAATGAAAAGACAACACACGAATAAATAATAAGATCGTCTCATTATATTTATTTTAATAACTTCCGATGTTGATGTTGACCGATGTTCCGAACTATACAAAGAGGCAGTTAGATTCGTGTATTTTATTTATAGGCGGTCATAAGTATTCTATCTTTAATCTCTCTCTCTCTTTGGTTTGAATTTGAATGTTCCAAATTTCTTGGAAATCATAGATAAGAAGTTCAGCTCTATCCGTGGGCGCAATGTGTAGGGTATTGTTTTGATATTAATCTTTTATTTTTTAATTTACTAAAAACAGTTAAGTGCACAACTGAGTCGTTCGTTTTTGATCTTGAATAAGTCAAGTCCAACATTTAATTCAAGTAGACGGAGATAAAATTATAAAAACAATTAAACCAGCCATATTGATAGCACAGTGCCGTCAACAGCAAACAGTACTCAGGGCAGGAAAACATTACCAATTTAATTAATTTAATTACGACATGATAGCAGAAAAGTAGAATTCGATCTACTTTTCTGCTATCATGTCGCCCTTTTTCGTCAATTCCACGGAGTATAGAAAAATACGCAACTACTTGTGTATTTTTTATCGATTACAAAATGTAATCAATATAATATAGCTCTGAAATATTCTATGGTTTTTAGAATCGCCCACTTAAAAGATTCTGTGATCGATCGAAAGGTGCCGATTTATTTTATCAGAAAGTACAAGATCCATTTAAGTCGCGCCCTCTTTTTCTCTAATTCGAATTTTAAATAAATAGAAATACACACATAGGTGTCGTCTCTAAGTTATTTCGATTTTTAGCATATCTCTTTAATTTTGATATCAATTGATAATTCGATTTGGAGCGGGCTAACTGTATACAGGGTGATTTGCAACTGGTGTAACAAAAGAGTAGACTCTGTGGGTTGAACTGAGATAAGAAAAGAAAAACGCTCTCTTTAGATGCGAATTTTTCTAAGAAAATGTCTTAAAGTGGGAAAATAATAATTTAGAAAAAAAAAATGTGCGGCAGCCTTTAAAATATCTCGAAAGCAATTTCGTTATGAAAAGAAGACAAAATAAGTTGTAATTGTTGTATTTTTTTCTTAAATCCGATTTTATTTTAATACTATGATCCAAATCAAAATAGTCAAATAAAAACAGATAAAGTCTGATTAATGTGAAAATCTTAATTATACGAGTACCTACTGCATCATGTTGCAAATTAACATGAGACAATTATACTTTTGGGAGGACTAAATATACCACATCTTGAATTATCCTTTCAGAAAGCAATTGACACCAATTACTTGCCTCTTGTTACCTATAATAGAATCATCGATCCTTTATGTTGTCCATTGTGATTGTTCTTCCACAGACAGAGAGTACCTACGCCTGTAGGAAGGACTCCTAATGAATTAATTTAGGTGATTGAATTGAAATGGGAATTCCAAGTACCATTCTATACCTTAAGGAATTAATTATAAGGTATTTTAGTTGGTTAACAACTTCATAAAAATATAGGTTGGTATTCCCAGATTTAAATTTCCCATGAAAATATTCAATCCATATTGTATTTATATTAACCATTTGGGAATTTTTTTTTTAAGTTATATAAAATTTTTGTTGTGATTATGTAATTATTAGTGTGATTTATTATTTGAAACTTAAATTATATTATAGGAGCCAATTTTTCAGTGGAAGATCATCCTGTCTCGGGATTAAACTCAAGTAACCCGCAGACTAAGATTTTCCACAGCCATCTCACCACTTGGTGAGCTAACTCTGGAGCTGGATCAATAGTGTCGCCATCTGAATTATGATAGCGAAAGCGTGAATAGATTCCATAGATTTTTAATTATTAAATGTTAAAGTTAATCCTCCACCAAAAAAAAAATAATTTTCAGAGAACTCCAGTTTTCTGCACTCAAAGTTAAAATAGATTTAACTCACTATTGAATAACAGGGCCTACATGTGAGATGTGAGTGTTGTATTGCTGAGTTACAAATAGTACAGTGAGACATATTAAATTTATTTCTTCCAATAAGATATCTTCCGCTTCTGTTTTCTCTGCAGTTTGTCATCAAGAGCTTTCTTCCTATGACACGCAAAAATTTCCAAAATAGCAAAGTGTAGAAATTCTACTCCAGTTAATATTGAAACTCCAATAAACAAGGTTATAAACCCTCCGAAATAGCCTTAAATAAAAAAAAAATCGGTTAGTTTTAAAAAAGATAATATTATTAATGGTTGTCACTTACTGGTTAGATCCCACATGCTATATTTTAAAGTTGTTAAGTACCTCATCATTACCTCTGATTGATAAAATATATCAATACGCGTTGCCATGGTTTCACCAGAAAGGCTAACAGATAGCTAATATCATAATTAAGTAAATATATAATGCAGGTTGTCCCAGAAAAAATGGGCCAAAATGAAAGGTCAATCAATGACGGATCACAATTTAGTGACTTAATTAATATAATTAATGGCAGGCGCCATTATAATTCTCCATTGTACTGATTCAAAGTATTATGCGGGTTTTATTTATTTTCAAGCATAAGGTATTTTAATGTTAAATGAAATCCAAAAAAATGGTTGAAAAAAAATTCCTAATTGAGAGAGTTCATGAACTGGCCAATCACCATTTTCCGTTTGGTCCATGATTACTGGGACACCCAGTATATGATTTTCTAAACTCACTTGTATGCTGGTATGGTATTCATTGTTATGGGAAAAAAAAGACTACTACAACTGGGTAGACATGGACAATCAAGTATATCATTCAATCCATTTGGGGCAGTTGTGTTTTGATTTGGTGCATTTTTGAAACTGGAGAAGAGACCTTAATATATGTATTTTCAATTAGTCAAATATTTTGAATAATAATAAAATTATTGCATAACTATGTTGGGGCTTATTGGTAGAGTCAACTTTAAATTGATAAATATAGTTAATTGCAATTTTAAATCATAATTTATTTTTAAAACTATGATTATATAGTATGCTTTCATCGAAAATTCTTAAGGAGCTTGTATCACTTCGTAACCTCAGCTCCAGTGAGTACAACTTTTTCAAACATCGAATTTTAGTATTTATCAACTATCAATTGATAGTTGACTGTCACAAGAAGCCGCAAGCCCATGTGTGCACGTATTATATACATACCTCTATAGTTATAGACGCAAATATAGTCAGAAGGTTTACACTCGGTCGCCGTTATTCCTGCAAAAGACAAAATTTGTATATTTAAATTTTTGAAAATTAATTTGTTAAAATTAAAATTTTTCCTTAAATAAAAATATTAGTAAAAGTTAACGAAGACTAAACGAAAGGCACCATATGCTATAATGGCAGTTTTTCTTTTTTCATTCAGAGCAGAGCACGGAACAGAGCACGAGCTTGTCGAACATACTCTGAACTTTCCTCGGAGCGAGCGTGAAATCTGATGGCTCAGTTTTTTTTATACCGAGCTCATTGAGTGCGCCCCGAACAATCTCTGAACATGCTCTCAACAAAAAAAGAAACACAAACTTGAACTGTTAAATACTCTGAGCTCAAAAAGAAACACGATTTTTTGTTTGACAGTTCATAACCTGTTCTGAACTAAAAAAGAAAAAACCCCAATGGGCGTGTTATATAAATGCCTTGAATTTGGCTGTTTTCGTACAACCACGTACGCTGGCTTATACGACCAATATAGTTCTGCCTTTAAACCACAGTGATTATTATTCCCAGTGTTCGAAGAAATGTTGGATTGGTATCTAAAATTTAAAAATTCCTAGGACAATTTTGAATTGTTTTTGGATCAGCTAGTTTTTGAACAGGTGCTGACCATTCACTTGTATGTAACTTGTATCTTAGATACCCTATCGGCTATCGTGCTTGACTCGAACGCCGCCATTTATTTATCTCTCAAATTAATTGTTACTAACTTTATTTCCATTAAGGTAGACCTGTAATTTTCGGAAGCTGATGTCGCAAGCTAATGTTACAAAATAACGAAAAGTAACGTTCCGAACACTAACTTAAATGCCATACAATGTGTTTCACCATTTCAATTTCTATTGCTAGCTGTAAGTTCGCTTTCGTAAGAGTAGGTTTATGAGCGGCTCTTCAACAGATCAATAGCGAAAGCTAACGAAGACCTAACGAAACCCACTAAATAGAAATTAGCATTTCAAAATGTATAATAGGGGTATTCATGCAACGGCGGAAAACTCGGATAAACCTCGGAAACCAGATAATTTTATCTCCGCAGAAACGAGCTGTCAAAATTTGTATGGGAAAAATATTCTGCAAAACAGATAAATTTATCTCACCGAATTGATGCAGAAAGCGAAGAAATAAACCTCTTAAAGTTTCGAGAAGTAATTTGTGATGTTTAGTTGTGACAGCTGATTATTTCTTACATTTATGCAAGAATTTTTATGGGGTGCTCATGCAAACGTAAAGCGGAAAATTATATGGGCAAATTCTTAAACGCAAAACTTGCGCAAATTATGCCAAGCAAACAATTCCAAAATGCAAGCGTAATCATCCCTGCAAAGCAGATTGTCCCTAAATGTAGTAGATTTTATTTTCATGCGCAAATGCAAATGTATTTCGGCAAATGTCAAAAATATCTTGCGCACTTCACTTGCTTTGCCTTTTCAACTGCATTCTTCATTTGCTTTGCATGTGGTTTGCTTTGCAAATGTTGCGTTTAAGAATTTGCTTTATCTTTCAGCAAAGCGGAAAATTATCTCGTCGCATGAATACACTTAATAAGGTCAAGTCTTTTCAAAATAAAAATGGCACGGCTATGTGTTGGCCACTCTGGAATTATGAAATAAAAAGCCTTGCACCTAATATAAGAAAGTTTCTCACCATAAATGTTAAAATACAGTGGGATCGTACAGTTACAGTACTTTATAAGATAGTCCTGGTGGCACTGTGTTCTACAATTCAAAAGATGGTAGTTCAAATTTGGAATGAAGAAACCTTTAGACTTTTCATGCTGAAATGGTAGAAAAAAATAGAAGTTAGTAAGCAACATCATTATAAGATAGAGCAAATTAACAGACTTCAAACATACATTTCCGGAACGAAATCGGAAAAGATTGCAAATCCGTATGAGCCACCGTCAATTGTGGTTGCAATATAATTTCATTATTGGTATTAACTCGGAGATAATGAGTCTTCCAGTCGGTCCATTCGTCTGTCTTTTTTATCATCAAATCGATTCCAGACTTATATTTTAAACCTTCAGGTGCTGACAAATTTCCCCTGCACATAAAAATCAGTCCACTACCTTCGCCATTTTTACTATTTTTATAAGGATAAAATTTATCACCAGCCTGAAAGAGCGATGTTAGTGTATGTATATAATAATTTAAAAAAAATAGGGAGACAAAATTACCGCTTTTTGTCTTGATTCTGGCGAAATAACCGAATTGAATACCAAACATATTCCTTTTTTCGTTTTTTCCTGAATAAACATTTTACAACAATCAAATGGTTGTCTAGCAAACATACAAGATCCAGCTATTAAGAGTTCATCACATCGAAAAGCCAAGTAAAGTGCAATATCGGAAACGCTTACATAATTTATTAGGTTTAAGGGGGCGTCTTTCAGATCTTCCATATTGTCAAATCGGTGGAATTCAAGGGAATCCAAATGTTTTACAAAATTCATAAATATTTCGATTGTTTCATTGCTCGCATCGACAGGAAGAAATTTATTTTTAGCTTTTTGAATTCGTTCCCAGTTAATTCGATGTCTAGTACAGACTGCAATAGCTGGGAAATCGATTTTAAATACTGGATATTGAGAGTCTTCAACAACAGTTATAAGTGAACGATCGCTATAGCTGCCAGAGAGAGTAGCACAAACGCAAATAGTTATAATTGTGGCTGATAACACACAGAAAGCCCAGAAATATCTGCGGAATAAGAGGCAATTTAATATACCCACATAACAGAACAATAAGAAATTCTTATTATTTTAAAAAGTCAAACTTTATTAAAAATGCAAAGTATGTACCTAGGGTATTCACATTAATTAATTCACGCTAAAATTCCAAAGACTAAATTTTATATAAAAAAAACTTTCTAAACTTACCTCTCAAACATGTGCAATTTGTGATTAAAAATATAGCTAAATCCATGTATAGAGGAGTTATCCGCGAATTTTTGAAATATCTCCTTTTTCTCAGAGTACTTAGTCACTTTTTGTGAGAAAAATTGAAGTCTGTTTGAGTGTTCCCTTAAGCGGATAAAATCCCGTTGGTAAAACATCCTCACCGTAGGACGACAATGTGTGTTCTTAAACTGCTCGAAACTAGATCATATCACTCATTTTTATACCAGCATACATTTGGTCGTTAAAAGGTTTTCTATTACGGTTATTATTTGAACAAACTTTTGATTACACACGGGGATTTGTGGAAAATACCCTCAAACCAATTTATGTTCCAAATGGACGTTGTCCTCGCACTTTGTCATCAGCTAAAGGAAAAACGAAGCACATACATTTTTTAAATCACTATCCTGTTATCAGGGAAACTTTTAACAAACTACGCATAGATATCTCTTTTCATCACTATATTTATGTAGGAGTACTCGTACATAAATATATACATATGTATGTACTTCCCGTTCTTACAATCCATCTAATCCTTTACTTTTTAGGGCCTTTTTTTGTGCATGTTTCGTAGAAGTTTTGCATGCCTTGAGCTCTTCTGTAAAGAGTTTACTGCTTGTGAAGTTTTGTAGCCACCATCAGCAAGTAAGAGAGGAAGGATGGAAAAATAACGATCCAAACTAAAATTAAGTTTGAGAGAAAATGTGCGTATACCTTCTATGCCAATTACATTACATCGTACTTTACATTTCTGGCTTCCGGATATCAAGAGACGAAGAAAATATTCGAAGCTTATAGATGTTGTACAATGTACAGTACAGCAAAGTTGCTTATCCTTTTATTTTAGGGTTGTGTTTTGATGTTCCAGCTGGCACTGTGGTATCGTTATGGTGGGGATGGTAGATAGATATTAATCAAAATACAAGAAGATTTACGAAATTCCACTGCATTCAATCATGTTGAACGTGTAGATTAAGATGAAACTTTTCGCTTGAAATATGAAAAAGAATTTTTTTTGACAGATATTAAATGAAAGAGAGATTTTGGTTTAAAGTCTTGTTAAACGAGAGCATAAGATTTGCGTGTGTTAAACCGCGAAAGCAAAGTTCTGTGAATATTTGATGAAATAGCACCAGAATTAAATATAAAGGGTGTCCCAACAAGAACGCAAGATTTAAATTTTAAATTAAACGCAGATATTTAAAAAAAAAAATCGCGAATTCTTTATTATGTATATCGTAAAGTAGACATAATGTATGGAACAACACATCGGGCAGATGGCCGCCGCGGCTTTGCTGGCACATACGCGATCTTTTAATGAAATTTCCAATGACCGTTTTGCATAAATGCTGCGGTATTTCATTAATGCAGCGTCCAATTTCCTCTTTTAAGGCTTGAGTCATCGTTGGCCATCCAATGGTGTTAAATCGCACGATCTAGGCGGCCAATTCTGGTCTCCAAAACGCGAAATAACCCGACCAACAATAAAAAAAAAATAATAATAATAATATGAAATAACACAATTTCACAATGAGAATGCGTTGCTCATTCGTTTAACCTTATACCTTCTGCTGTCAAACAATGACACTTCGAAAGGCGCCAAATTAAATCATAAATAAACACATAAGAAATGACTTAAGGGATATAAAACGTGGACGAAATTATTCAAGAAAAGTAAAAACATCATTAAAAAAAGCAAACGATACCGGAAATTATCAACTATTGACAAAATACGCCATCTAATATAAAAGAAAAGGCAGAAACAATTTCACCAATTGTCCGCCAGTTCACCTACAAGAGTTATTAATGGAAGAGAACAATCAAAAACAATCTTGCCAACCTTCAGAATATTGATGAGGTATCCACCAATCCTGATCATGTTCTTATTTGGAAGAAGTCAGCAGAACCTGATGAAGTTCGACAGTGCATCTAACCATGGTGAATGAAGAAGAATACAAAATTTGAGTGCATTAAACATTAACCCCATAGAATTCGGTAGGATTCGATTTCTCAAGATATTTGGTAACGTAATAAAAAAGGCATTTTAACAAAAGGACTTTTTTTTGTATAAGTTCTAAAAGTAAAACTTGGGATCAAGGATGTAAGCTAGTACTATTTTCCACCATTAATACCGCAACCAAACAAGAGAATATCCACACTAAGGACAGCACAAAATATCTTGGAGTTCACGAACAACCAAGATGAAATTCACAAATATGCTGGGGGATTCTGAAGCCTGTAAGCTTTTCGTTCCATCTGCTTCACCTTGTAATACGCAATAAGACGAAGTATATAAAAATATGAATAAAACTAAATTAAATTTAAAAGAACTAACTGCACCAAAGCCTCTTATTTTAATTTTAGTGAAAGATTGTTATACTTTTTCCAAAGCAGTTTGCTCAACCCAGGCTAATACAAAAATTGGTGGCATGACAGTTCATGATGGGCCAGGGCCTAAGTAACTTGCATCTCCCAATCATTCCTGTGTGCGTGATGAAGCTGATTCCTTAAAATTGGTGCAAGAGGGAGATCCCGAATTGCTATTATCGAGGCAAAATATGATGGATCCAAATGTCGAATTCTGCATAACGGAAGAGGAGTTTGAAATATAGTGTGCGGCTAAGAAAGGCTTTATTTGATTGCAAATGGAAGAATTCAGTGGATTCTACAATCAGAATACGCAGACGAACGCTTTATAGAATCAAGGATCTCCATAAAATGACGACAAAGGTAGAAAGAGAAAGTGAAATCGGAGGGCTAAGGATCAATACGGCAGCAACGAAAAGGATCAGTTTTGGAACTTCTGCATCTGTTCAAGTCAATATTTCTGAACAGCCAAACGCTTCGCAAGGGTAACGAGTGTTGAGTAATGTAATGGAAACCTCTCACGCAGACAGGCAGAGGAACGGGTGGACCTAGAAACACTTAGCGAAGAACGGGCGAAGCATAATCGGCACAAATGGGGTAGAGTACACAATGGCACGCAGGAGTTGTGCAGTCCTAATGCCCTACAAGGATTTTTTGATGATTTTCCATATTTATATCTAATGACATTCTTGTTTTTGTAATTTTTCTTGATATGGCAGCTATTTCGTGTGATCCAGTCGGGTTTTTCATTTGTAATTGTTATCTGTTTTGGTTTTTTATTAAAATTAAAGCTTTAATAACCAATCATATTCAATATGCTCAGCTTATGTCTTCCTATGCATTTCCATCTAAGACCAATGAAATAAAATACATTACGTATCTTTTCAACAAAAAACCGCACTGTAATAAAATATACTCCCAGCTGAACATTCAAATGTCTCCAGGAATAGAAAAATCAATAAAACAAAAAACAAACTTGTAACCATTAAAACACAACCTCCACAACCTAGAACGAGACTTTTACAACCTATGTACTCTACATATGTATGTATATATGTGAAAGCCTAAGGCAGCATCCTATTTAAATTTATATATCAAGGATAACCCCATACATACGGATACGGAAATAAAATCGATTCTCCTTTCACCGCACATTCAAGACAACATCTAAGGCCATCTAAAATGGAATACTAAGCGAGATGGTCAATAAAGCAAAGGATCTATATTCAGGACAGTAAAATAAAAAAGGAAGAGCATTATGCGCCGCAATGAACAATTCCACACTTTATGTATATCCCTGATTTACCATCGTATGTATATGGAAAATAAAAAAGAAATATATGTATATGTAATCATACACAAAAAGGAATGTAATACCCCATTTTAAGGAGTAATAAAGTTCTACCATATAAATCATTGGTCACTTTCCTAAAGTTAATGCATGAGTGGTCTAATTTAAAAACCATTAAGTCAAACCAAAGCTAAGGAGTCCAGCAATACGGAACACAGAAATGCAGCTCCCATTGTCAGAGGATCCATCGAAAGCAGTAGCAGCAGCAGCAGCAGCAGCAGCAGCAGCAGCAAGATGGCTGTGTCTTCAAATTTGAAGGACCTGCCCAAGAACGAACCCCCGGGGATAAAGCAACTTTTGATGAGGTACCTGAAAATCTACTGTCAACGTTCGACAATACATGGAGTCAAATATATCTTCGACAATAGCCTAAATAGACTTGAAAGGTCCAATAGACTTCAAAAATTTGAAGACCCAAACTCAACTAACTATCTCTTTCTATTCTAGAATTATTTGGACAATGATTGTAATGGCGGCTGCTACTGTGAGTGTCTCATCATTTTTCCTCCTTTTACACACCTACAACCAACAAATAATTCTCACAGTCATCGATGATTCGCACTATTCTGTTTTCAACATACCATTTCCAGCCGTAGCCGTTTGCAATCAAGAACGAATAAATTGGAACAAATTTGAAGAAGCCAAGCAATTATTTCTTCCTCCGAATTCGCCAAACGAAACCCAGGAGATTTTCCGTGAATTTGTAACACGAATGCAAGAGCTTCGCTTTGGGTCATTTACTCAATTTAAAAATACGGATGATATCCCATTGGAGAAAATTCATTTCGTGAATGTAACGGAGCTGGCTTTGTTTTTGTCATTTCGATGTGAAGAACTATTCGATGGGGATTGCCTGTGGCGATCAAATAAATTCAATTGTTGTGAAATATTCATAATGGAGAAGACCGAGGTCGGATTTTGTTTGGTATTTAATTCGGCTGTATCGTATGAGTCCAAAAAGAAGTTGGTAATTTGGCAGATGTATACACATTTTATTTTTTCAATAACTTTTTGGGCTTGTTTTGATTCTAGGCAGATGATAAATTTTATCCCTGGAGAAATTACAAATCCGGTGAAAATTCTGGTCTTCATTTTCAATTGAAATTGAATGCGTCATCGATTGAAAATTCAACCAACGAAGATGGAGTTGATGTAAGTGTGTTTCTTCAAAGCTAAACAAAGCTTTATCATAAAAAAATGGAGGCATTGTCCCGCTCACTGAACTGCGTTGCTCCACTTAGATTATGTTGTTCGCCAAGCAAGCAAAACTATTTGCCTCTTAGTTCAGGGAAGCGGTAAAGTTCTGAACGTGTGAGAAAAATGTCAGATTTATCATGACGACTTCCCTCCAAAATCGTACTTCTAGCGTACTTGTGAGCAGTATTCGCAGGTTGCACCTTTTTGATGATTTTTAAACAAACGGGGAAAAACGGGACAAGCTTTAAAAAATGGAAAAAATTTCCAAAACGGAGAAAAACTTTCCTTATTTATATTTTAAAATTCCATGTTTTCAAAAAATAATTTAACTACACAATATTTGAAAACAACAAGGACGTCTTTTTTTTCAAAACCATTTTTTCTCGAGAAAAGTATTTCCTCTGAATTTTTTTTTTCGAAAAAATTTTTGTTCACAGTTAAATTAAGACCAATGAATACTCTCAAGGTTAATAAAAAATTGACTTTGTTGTTCCCTGAACATTTTTGAGTTTGGGAAATAACGGATCGAAATATGAATCGTCAGTCAAATCCCGTGACCACAAAAAGTGCAATTTCTTCGAAGCGTCGCCGTCGCGTCGCTTCGGGAACAAGAAATTAATAAATATTTCTTAAAAAATTCAATTACCCTTTTGGAATTTCAAAATTGTATTTAAAAAAATTTACAAACCCCAACGCAACATTAATTAAAATCAATCATTTATATTCAGATAATGATCAAAAAAACCGAACAATGGACGGATGTAGTTTATTCGATTAAAGGAAACACAGATTCGTTAGTGGTAATCAGGCCAGAATTAAAAACAACCGATCCAGGAACGAGGGAAATTCCTCCCGAAGTTCGTCGTTGTCTGTTTGATGTGAGTTTTTTTTTTTATAAATATTTTTTTTGTTTCTCCTTTATTTATTTTTCTTTCCACATGCTCCATATACATATATGCAGTCTGAAACTGACCATTTTTTGTTCAAAAATATTAAAGGATTAAAATATTGGCAATGGAATTGTTTTAATGTTTGCCACGAGGAGTATCTTCTGAGTATTTGTAATTGCACGGTTTCAATGTTTTTTCCACAAAATGGTGGGTATACAACTTTTGTGGGAGTATTCAAGTTATTTTTTGTTTATGTGGGAATATGTAAATGTTTGTTTTTTTTTCCAGATTCATACCGAGAATGTGCTCCCGAAGATTTTAGGTGTTTATACAAATTTCGAGGTAAGTTCGGGGAATTAAATTTACATAGAAAAAATTTAAGGGGAATTCACCTACGCAAGAGACAAATAACTACCCATTTACATTATATGACGAACACAATATTACATAGATATAATGTTTACTCTACCCGAAATAGTTAGAAAAAAAATTCGTCAAAAAAATTGTCAACGAGCATTTTGGGATTTTTTTTTTGAACTGCGAGAATAAAAATTGGTCATAAATCAAATTTTAAAAATCGAAAAAAATTCTTTAAAAAATTTCATTAAGAAAAGTCGTAAAAAAAAATCGGGTAACAAGTTGAATTGAAAATCAAAATTGGTAAAAAATAAATTGTAAAAAAAGTGCCAAATAAATATTTGGTCAAAAATTAAAATTGTCCATCATGCAATCGCGTGAATATATTTATTAGTATCTATGTCTCCCTAAATAGAAATTCAAATTTTCAGACGTTTTTAGCTACGACAAACGTATGGACGAGGAGAAGTATATAAACAATATTAAAAGTGGAATGCTATGTCCTTGTCTGATTCGGTGCGATGATGCAGTACAATATTTTGTAACGGTCAGTTCGCTGCCAATTGTTGAGTAAGTTCAAAGTCAAAGACGTAATCGACTAAAGAAATAAAATTAAGTTATATTTTTTTTTCAGTCCTATTCCAAATGATACCAAAATAATGATAGTCGATGTGCACTATCAATCGGATTACTTAATCAAATATCGTACAATAAGGGAGTTTACCTTCATGGAAATGATTGGTAAGGACAATTGCTAGGGGTTGCACTAAGCGGAAAATTTGTTGCCAATAAGTTTTTTGTTTTCTAAATTTGATGGCGTCTATAGTTATAAATCAGAATCCGATGAAACTAACTCAGGCAAAAGATAACTCTCACATAGTTTTCAAAGTCATTGTTAGACGGAGAGCTGGCTCTGACTTTGGCCATAGAAGGATTTGTGGCGATCAATAGAAACAAGAATAATGTCACCATTTTGAAAAAAATCGTATGTGAGGGGAATTATTACCCTCCGTTTAGAGAGGAGGGGCAGTTTTATAAAATTATCAAAAAACTAACGGCAAAACTTAAAATGTCAGACATAGCTTTTTTCACCCCCAATCCATTTTTTAAATAAAGTTGTTTCAGCAAACAGTTTTTGAAAAAGTTTTTTTCATGAATGTTCTTATTACTTTAAAATCACACCTTGAAAAACTTATGATCCTAACCCTTAGACTTTCGAAGATAGCAACTTTCTGCTTCGTGGAAAACTAGTTAAATTTGTTGTGCTGTACAGTTAAAATTTCAATGGATTCCGATTTTTTGACTATTTTACTGCCAATAAGGTCCTAGCTAAAATTGTGCTCGACTAATACTTTTTATATATTTATTTTTTCACTAGCTGCCTTAGGTGGATTAGCAGGCCTGTTTATGGGTGTATCAATTCTAAGTGGAATCGAGATTATTTACCACTTGACAATTGGACTCTTCATATTTTTAACCGACAATGATTTCTTTGACCGAATTTTCACAAGTTTTCAAAATTACTTTAAAACTCATCTTCACAAAAACCAAATCACCACCAACAACAACCACAACCCCAAAAAGGTTTGGCATCAAGAAACCACCACAAACAGAAGACAACGACGACGTTATTAGTCAGTTAATCAGGATTTGTTGTTTATTTATAAAACAAACAATTTTTTTAATTGTTCTTCTCTAAGTCAATCATCAGATAAACACAGATAACAAATAAATGAACCTTTTGCAAGAGCAAACATAACCCTTGTTGAATTTAACTTCTTTTTGTTTTTTTTTTTGTTTTCAAGGCTTATATAGAGAGGTGTTAATTGTTCAGGACATTTTTTGTATACCTATATAGATCCTTTTCGGAGAATAAATCAAACAAGAGGCAAATTTAATTGCTTTTTGATTACATTTAACTGCTGCTCCTTTTCGTCCTTTCAACCTGGACGAAAGAACCACTATCAACGTGCCGACTATAAAAGTCTCGAAATGAAGTTAACACAAACTCTGTCATCAACGGACGACGACGACGTTAGAGTGTTCTTCGGAGTTCGTGATTTTATTTAACTTTTCTCTCCAGTATCCCTTTAGGATATTAAGTCCAAGATAAAATTCTATATTATACGTTTTGTATCTATCTATATACACCTACATATATAGCAATCATGACTTATCTCAACGAATTGAAACATTTCCAACTAAATCAATTCGACGGAAGTGAATTGCTAACTTTTAATGAGAAACGCAAACTTTTGAAGGATTCCACAAAACGCACAGGCAAATCCAAATTATTATCGTGGTGGTGGAAAGATGTTTGCCATGCCTATTGGAAGTTATACTGTGACAAGGCATCAATTCATGGAATTCGATTTCTAACGGATAATAGTTTGTTGAAGTTCGAAAAGTAAGATGTTTTTTTTTTCTTATGACATTTTTTTTTTCTTTCATTTTGTTATATGCAATATGTAACTTTTAAGATTTGTGAAAGTTGGGCGTAATTTTTTTTTCTTATTATGAAAATATATTATGTGTTCATATGAATTCCAATTATCTAATAAAGTCAATATTACAAAAATATTAAAAAAGTTGGCATACTTTGCACCCACCCAACCTCGCACATTCCTCAAATCCTCTATTCTGATAGGATGGAGGATCAAGTCTTATAGCGACATAAACGCACACTCTCCTCCTCTCTTTTTTTATATTGGTATTAACAAATCAATTTTTTTATACCTACTTACATTAATTTGTATATACATAAGAACGGATATGAATATTTTTGTAAAATTGACAAATTTCGTTTTATAAGTACATACATACCTAGAGAACAAAAAAAAATATATTTTCGTAAAATTTTATTTTCTCGAAAATTTAAGAGCACACTTTAGATTTAGCGGTGGTGATTTTTGAAGTACTTACAGTCAACTCCCTCTTAGTCGAATTTTCACCGGATATCAAAATCAAATCAATTTTCATGGATATTATATTGAAGGGAGTCCGAAAATATCGCGAAGAAAACCGAGTTAGATGGAGTTCGACTTTGAGAGAGTCGACTGTAATTGATTGTATAAGGCTTGTTTTTGTCGATCACAACGATTAAGATAGAAAAAACGCTCTCAAAATCATCAAAATAAAAATATAATGTTTGGTAAAATGCCTGAAAAAAAACGACGAAGCTACTTTTTAAAGCAAATTCATCTTAAATTCGCTAAAATTCACTTAATTTTCTCAATCCACATAAAATTCAAAACTTCCATTGCAAAACTGTTGCATAAAAATTTGTTTTTAATATAAATCTACGGTTACAATTTAAAAAAAATTAATTCTCAAACAGAATAAGTAAAAATTAAGAAGTTTAGTTAAAGTTCTTGAAGAATATTCCAAAATGCCAATTAATGGCTTAAATAAAAACTTCCTTGCACCTGATTGAGCAAACCACTTCCATTAGCATTCCATGCAACCCAATTAAAACCGTATGACTCCACACTATTCACGCTGAACTTTTGTTCTAAATTCATCTTCAATACCTTCTATATAGAGTCATTTGGGCAATCATCCTTCTCACAACCACAATTGTCTGTGCATACGTATACAAATTGCTGAGCGAACGCTATCGAAGCCCACGCATTCATACCATTGTCGAGGATTCAGTATTGCCAGTATTCTTCATACCCTTTCCATCGATTGCCATCTGCCCACGATATCGTTTTAATTGGTCGAAGATGCCTGCAGCTGAAGCCAAATATCTACCTTCTAATTCGCCCCAAAACACAATCAGAGCTTTTCGTGAGTTCTTCCAACGTTTCGAGGAATTCCAGTTCGGCAGGTTTGAATACTTTGAAAATCTGGAGGATTTGCAATTGGAACTCATCAACAACGTAAGCATCATTGATGTTATGAGATTTCTAACTTACACCTGCGTTGAATTATTTGGAACTACGAATGGTAGTTGTCTGTGGCGCAAACGAGTCTATGATTGTTGTGAAATCTTCAAATTGGAGCGCACAGAAGTTGGTTTCTGTCAGGTATTCAATTCGGTTATTCAACAAGAAATGCGTGGGATGGCTGTGAGTATGCTTTCTATATATAATTACAAAAATAAAAAAAAACGAAGGGAAGTAATTTTGAAAGGTTTCTTGGTTGCATCAAGAAACGAGATAAGTTTTATCCTTACAGAAACTCAAAATCTGGGGAGAAGAGTGGCCTGCAGTTCAAAGTTCATCTCAATATTAGCCAAAGGCGACCAGAATCACAAGTTTCAAATGGGATTTTTGTAAGAGACCTTTTTTTTTTGATATTGGTTTGAATTTGCCCCAAGGGCACTCTGACGGAGTATAATTTATTATATTCTATGGAATAAAGTTGATGGTGAAAAAGAACGACCAATGGTCGAGCGATTGGAAGTTCATAAATGCACACACTTATGCCAGAGTTGCAATTACTCCGCAATACACAGATTCTCTACCGGATATTCGACCAGTGCCAATAGACGAGAGGTTGTGTCTGTTTGATGTAAGGAGATAATTTTATTTGTTCCTTGAGGGCTTTTCATTTTCATTTTTTTTTAAGGATGAGGTTCATCATCGATTGTATAAAAAAATTCAAGGATTGAAGTATTGGCGTGCAAATTGCAGAACCCAGTGCCATCATGAGTACGTTATGAGTCACTGCAACTGTTCACTGCCATTGCTGTTTCCTGATTGGGGTAGAAAATCATTAAACTTAATTATTCGATTTTAAAAAAAAGATGTAAAAATTTATTTCCATCATTTCAGATAATACTAGCTTCTTACCTTGCAAGCCTATTGATTTTTTATGTTTATATAAAAATAAGGGTATGTATTGAGTACAATTTCATATAATGTGCATTAGGGTGGACCTGGAATACCTTTTTATTTGTGACTAAAGGTAAGTTTTGGATTCGTAAAAAAAAACGAACTTTAGGTCTTCAGCAGACGTTACATTACGATGATAGAGAACGCGAATTGTTGGTCCTGCAATTCTGTCTGTCTGTATGTACTTAAAATTCGCCTAAACTATCGGATGGATTTTTTTGTGCTTGAGGTTTTATGAAGATCAACTAGTTAACTGTAAATTGAACTTTTCTTAGCTCCAAAAAACGGAACAATCAGTAAGGCAAAACTTTTTAACCTCAAAAACAGCTCTAGCGTTTTTAATAACATTTTAACAGAAGGTGCTTGAGCAATTTAAAAAACATTTTTCTCATAAACGGTTTAACAGATCCCGATTAAAATTTTATTAATGTTGTATATCATATTTAAAAAAAAATAATATTTTTTGAATAGGTACATATTTGAAAAATATGGGCAAAATATTTATTTTTGAAATACTGTTTTAAGTGTATATTATAATGAAATATTTAAAACTTAATTAATATCAAAATTTGCTTTTATAAAAAAGATAAAAATTTTTAAAAAAATTTAAAACGGTTTTCGTGTTTTCAAAATATTAATAACTAAAAAGTGTAATTTGTTTTTAAAAATATCAATTTCCAAATCTGAAAAAGTTCTGAAATTGTTCTTGAGTAAAGAAGATTCTAATTCCCATACTTGTCCACCCTAATGTTCATTTACATAAATGTAGTTCCTTTATATGATTTTTGTCAAATCTTTAGATGTTTTCATATCCGAGAAACATCAATTCGAAGACGAGTTCATTGAGGATGTTAGCGAACAAATGATGTGCTCTTGTATGAATAGCTGTGATTCTTTGGTATTTAGTAGCTCAGTTATAACCGTCGTTAAGGAACCGTAATTACTTTTAATGAATATTTACAAATCTCTGATAACCAATTAAAAGTAATATTGGTATTTCAACAGAAACAGCTCCGAAGTTCAAACAATCAACATGGATGTATTCTATAATGCAGATTATATGGTTAAATATATGACAATTCTAACTTACACCTACGTTGAATTAATCGGTAATTAACAATACAAACATTATCGTGATTGATGATAATCTTTCTATGAAATCATTGAGTATAATTAAATTTAATTTTGTAGGAAATTTCGGTGGAATTATAGGATTATTCCTGGGAGCATCATTGTTGAGTGCTGTTGAATTCGTTTATTATTTTACAATTGGTTTTGGAGTGTTTGTACGCAAAGAGAAAAAACGCAAAAACAAGATACAACATATGAAGAGGAATCATTTTAAAGTTTTGGAAGTAAAAAAACATAATAATTACAAGAAAAGTGTTCAGTTGAGATTTTAGAAGAAGATTTGGTGAAAATCGGAGAACGAATGTTTAAAAATTTACTTTGAGATGTAAAACAAAAATATAAAATGAGGAAATAATTTAAATATACGATCTTTACAAAAAAAAATAATATATTTACGTAGAAAATTTTACTTAATTAAGTTTATATAACAAATGCACTGTAAGAATACTAATCTAATGTTTTTAATGTCTTACACAAAAAATAAATGCAGTTGACAGTACAATTATTTATAACTTGGACTGGCCACGAAACCGAGATGAGACTTTAATTTTTGGAACGAGATTTACCGAGATTCTCGATTATAATAAAACAAACGAAAGTAAATGAATAATTTAAGCAAAATTTGTGGCAGTATGTCAGAGTAGCTTAAGTCGACAAAAGTGTTTTTTTTTTTCATTTTTTAACTGGTAATACTCTACAGATGGAACCCTAAAATTCTGCCTCACTCCCATAAAATATAATGTTTTTATCTTATTTAATGATTCGATTTCTAAAAATCAATAACCACCATAAATAAATATTTTTGACACAAATGTAAATTTCTCAAATTTTTAACATAAGCTACTCTGTCATACTGCCACAGAAATATTAAACAGCCTCTATAAAATGGTTGATCCCACTTTTCTGAGTTACAAGACCGTGACGAGACAGAGACGAGGTGTAGTCATACGAGATCGAGACGAAGAAGACCGGTGTGAAACTTTAAAAATCGCGTCTCGTCACTGGCTGAGCACAACCTGATTTATAGCTATGTGGTAAAAAATTGTCAGTGAACAACCAAGGGGAGAGTAAAAATTGTGAAAAAAGTTTTTCAAAAAAAATGTAGGTATTAAAATGTTTCAAAAAATGCAAAAAAATTGTATAATAATGCTGTCAAAAAAAGGATGTTAAAAAAAAGGTATGTCAAGAAACAACCAAATAGATTTTTTTGAAAAATGTAAGTTTGTGCAAAAAATCGTAAGAAAATGTTCATTCTCAATTTTTGTTTAAATGTTAAAAAATAAAAAATATCGACAAAATTTTTTGCGCAATTTTTTTTAACTTTCATTTCATCGAAACACATTTCTGTTTTTAAATTTCTTGGCTTATGAGAAGAACTCAATTATTGTGAATTCGCTTATATGTTCTGCCCAAAGACATCGTAGCTATCTTTGGGAAACTTTAGTCAAAATGAAGCATCTCACATCAGACATTTAGTATGTACCTATGTATATCCGTGTGAAAGAATACACAATATATGTAGCTACAAAAAAAAATTCTTTCTTTCTATAAAGTAAAAGAGTAGGTAAATATTGCACTACGAAAAATTGAATTTCATTTTCAAAAAAAAACACATTGAGTGCTAAGCAAATCAAAAGGACGACGAAAATCCTTTAAAAGCATAACATATCGTTAAAATTTACACAAATCGTTTCGACCCAACTCCCCCCAATTTCTCACAGCGCACACACTTAAAGAAGACAAAAGAGGACAAAATGAAATAATAAAAAAAAAATCAATTACAATCCATTTATTCGTAATCGGATTTCAGAGTAATCCCCGGGTGCAGAAAGCCTGGCAGTGGAGTGTCAGGGATAATAAAACACTTCGACGCAGATAACAACATTTTTACAAAACGACCTCACGCACTACCGGAATATATTTAAGAATATATACAGGATAATGCGATCGTGGACAGATAAACGAACCTGAGAGCTTTACTATTGAATACAGAGAGCACCTCGCATATTCCCCTCCACAAACCCCAATACTCCTATTTTGATGTGTGGCGTGTGGGGGATTACAAGAACGAGAGGAGACACTTAATGTCCTCCTTAATACAATTGCCATTTCAATGATATATGATTGCTCAGTATTATGTGGAATTCAATTTACACAGCTCGTTAGTGTAAGCGACAACCAACAGCGGCAGACAGTAACAGCATACCACTCGTACGTAATAGCTTTATTTCACTCGGGGGAAATATGCGTTACAGTCATTGACACCGCCATTATGTGTCGTGTGCCTATCCCTCTTGTTATAGGGAATTCCTGTTCTTTGGGTGAATTAGGAAAACATTTCATGCAGGACTTTTTCTTTGTGTGTTTTTTTTTTTAATTAAGTTTCCTATTTCCAATAGCAAGTATTTTTAGATTAAACTAAAACTAATAATAATAACGCTGATAAGACGTAGGCAATAACGTTAATGAAACAATAACAGTGAAAGTTCTTGTGCGTCAAAATAAGAGGTGGAGTTAATCCTGTCTTACATCACAAAAAAAACTGCTTGGGTACAACATACATAGATGAATTCTCTTCATTCAGAAATTGTATTGATCTATAAAATTATGTATTTCAAATTTCAAGTTACAAGATTTTGATCTATACAGAATTTCGATAACCCAAATTTGGCACGTACGAAAACATGAATACAAACCCACATTTTTCCAAAAAAAAGCAAAAGGCGTTAGGTCTTTTCAAAACCAAAGGCCCAAATCAAAAAACAAAAAAAAAAGGACATAACGCCCAAAAAGTAAAAATGTCAGAACGCCCTAACAACGACTTAACGCCCAAAAACTAAAAAAAATGTGCCAATAAGCCCAACAATAATGACACTTTGCCCAAAATTATTTTCCGAAGCCCAAATCATAAATTGACATATAACCCAAAATATTTGAATTTGGCCCTTATGAACTCAAATTTGGGCGTTATGACCAATCTTTGGTCATTTTTGTTGGTATTTGTATTTTTTTTTTTTTTATAATTAGCGCGCACTCAAGGGGATTGTTATGTACCCTTTATATGTCAAAGACACAGTGCGAGCTAAGATATCTTATGTATTTAACGCTGGGTACAGCACTTTATTTAAATATCAAGTTTTGCATACATCGAATCTCGCACGTAACCCAAATCCTAAGTGAGGCCAAGCAGAGGGGTTAACGTCAAATGTTTTTACATAGTTTTTAAATAAAAAAGCTTAAATTTTGTTTGGGCTTCTTGACGCATGTTTTAAAAAGTTTTGGGTGATTCGCTAGTTTTGTTAATTATGACATTTTGATATTTTGATTTTTGGGCCTGAAAACATTTGTCCAAACTAAAAACGTCAGAATGCCCAAATCCAGGTCATAAGGCCCAAAACTTTGGTCATAGTGCCCAAAAAAAAACCAAAAAACTTTTGGGTGATATGGCAATTCACGATTTGGGTGTTTTAATAATTTAAAATTATTTTGGTTCTTATGACATTCGTTTTGGGCGATATGACATTTTTCGATTTGGGCCATATGGTTATGGGTGATAAGACCTAACGCTGAAGCAAAATATGAATGCGGCAGAAAAATTCAATAACATGGTCATAAATGTTTTTGAGGCATGGTATTTTCCAAAGCAACAAATAGTATTTCCCAATATTTCTCTAGGGAAATGCCAGAAAAAAACTTGTTGAATTTCAAAAAAACAAATGCACATTCATCAAACCGAAATATTTTGTTTTTAAATTTTGTTTATTAAATTTCAATCTTTTCAAATAAATAGTTCTGGGTCTGTTTTAAAAAAATGTGTTAACTGCCACTCATCGAGGGAGCCTGCGAAACAGGGAGTTTTCCTGAAGAGTAGAAAAAAGGAATGATTGTCAAGCTCCCAAAGAAAGGAAACCTTAGGCAGTGGGAAAACTGGAGAAGACACACTCGTTGCAGGATCTTCCTGTGTACACCATATTAACTTCTTGTGGATCATCATCGGACAGTGCGTTAATTGAATATGGATCACCACTTCACCTGTTGTTTATCTACTTCAAAAAGGCGTTCGAAAGAGTCAATAGAGAAGTTATCCGGGAAGGAGAGGCATTCCATTGATACTATCAAGGCTACATATGATGGATCCAAACGTCACGTTCCTGACAGATATGTTTTGCCAGCTCATAATCCACTTCCTGAAATATTGATAGCTTCAAAAACTTGATTTATATAAATTGTTTACGTTTTTACATACGAAATCCAAGGATTTATCCGTTACTTTGCATACGATGGTATACATACTTGAACAAAAAATATCCATTCATATTCAATGCCATGATGAACGCTTTTAAATCACGTCTTCTCAAGAACAACAATAATACGTTTCTATATATCTATGCCATCACTTTAGTTTTTCCTCTTTTGTTTAAGGTCCTTCCTTTGCATCAGAATCACCCACAACATGCTTTAACCCATAAGCTGATAAGTGTTGGCAAATTCATTAGGATGGCGACCAAATGTCGACATGGGTAATTGTAATAAAATTTAGAACGTTTAAGAGTTTAGTATTCCAGACAGGAACTATGACCACACGAATGGTAGAACATTGAAAACAAGAGTCACCCATTGTCTGAATAACAAAAAAAAAAAAAAAAAATACTATTCGCTGAATAAAGGACGAAGTTTCAACTTTATAGGAAATCAGGACAAGGTCACACGATGATGCTAAATGTTGAAGTAGAAAACTGATGTTAAACTTTTGTTTTGAGTGTGTGGACGCTTTGGCTATTATGGAGATGGCCATTCTATGAATAATGTTAGTCTATCTGGAAAAGCATAGAGTTTTACGCATAGAAATGATTTTAAAGATGAAACGTACGAGCACTTTAATTTGAAGAAGAATGAAATATTACAGTAACTTTGCAGGATCTAGTGGAGGTGGCGTTCAGCCGCAGTAGTGTGCTGACCCTGGGCAGTGTGGAAGGTTACTGCTTCATTGTTGATTGATGGAATGATATCCTGGTCCAGGGTTACCGTAATGCTGAGTTACTGCTGAGGTATCCTTGGCTTCAGAAATTGCTCGTTCCTTAAGTGTTTTTATAGTAAATACATCAGCGAACATTTTCTTGTATTTTTCTTGTATTTTGCCACTAACCAAAAAAAAATAAAATTAAAAAAAAAATATATTAAAATTAAAAATGAAAAGAATTTTAATTCAATTCAATTCAAATAAAATAAAAATTAGTTTAATTAGATTTAGCCAGTTACATAATGATTATATAGTGTGTATGACTGTCATGACAGAAATCTTCAATCGATCCTCAACCTCTTCCATTTGCTTTTTTTTACGGGTTGCTACCTCTTGCGAGAGTACACTTGTCAAGAATAGAGTGCTCTCATCGAAACATAAAATTGCAGGTCCATTTCATTCCTGCAAAACACTCAAACAGGAATGGTTGAAAGTTGTAAGTCACTTAGGATTTTTTTTCAAATTTATTTATTTTTATTATGGTTGGATTAGTAAGTAAAAGAAAAAATATTACTGGCTAATCAGAGCTTAAACTATCAAACATTTATTGAAATAAAAAAAAATAAGAAAAACATTTGTATCAAACTCAAATATCAGCTTTCAATAATATATGTACGTTTTCAAAACGTACTTACTAACCCCACTCTACGAACACAGCCATATAGTTTTTGACACTCGAAGAAACGTCAAATCTCTGTCTTACGAAAAGTTGTCAGATTCTACAATATTGTTGAGATCTGTCAGCAAGAACTAGGTGTACTCTAGTTTTGACTGCCATACCTGAGAATGTTGTAAGATCTGAAAATCGTTTGTACCTAGTTTTAGCAGGATTTTATCCACTTACTGCTGATGTTGTGTTTCTTGTTATGTGCCTAGACCTACAAAATTCTATTGTGCCAACAATAAGTCTTCCCAAAAACACACCTTCTGTTTAATTAAATTAAAAATTTTGTACAAAAAAATCTACCTATTAAATTTTTTCCTTAAAAAACCATGGCAAATCAAATTTTCTCGAACCACATTGACTTCTATATTGACCTCTCGAAAGGAAAACTCTTGAACTTTTATAGCTATTTGATAGAAAATCTACCTCTCAAAGTGTAAAAAGTAATCCACTCCATTGATTGAAAGCTTCATTGTATATTTCGTACGTGTACCTACCTAAATTTTTCATAAAATAGCAATCAACATTGTTATTCTACTTCCAACGCAACGCAACACACAACAAGAAATGAAAAAAAAAAAAAACAGCACGGGGTATAAGCACAACACGTCCTTTGACATCACTTTTATATGCGCTGAAAACGTCTATTTCGGATGACACTCGATTGCCCACCGAACCGAATGATTAAATTCAAAAACAGACTTTCGCTCCTGTAACTGTGAATTGACTAAATTGTACGATAATCTGATTTATTTGAATAGCTATTGATTATTATCAACTGAAAAGTAAACTCAAATTGAGTTTTTTTTTCTTCTACTTTTTTTTTTTAAATTAGGGAAAAAGGGAATTTGTCTGTCACAACGTCCTTTCGTCATAGTAAAGAATCGAAAATATATATAGTATAGGTACCTTCAAACCTACTTGAAAAAAAAGTTCGACTATCAGAATAATTTATCGAAATAAAACTTTGCTGAGAGGAGAGTATACATAGAGGAGTTCTGATAGAAGTATTTTCTATTTGCAAAAAAAAAAATGCGTTCTAAAAAACTCAGTGTGTACTGTACATCTCCAATTATATTGTGAAAACAGCAGAAAGACGACAGTCAATGGCCTAAGTTCACATTCCTGAAAAACATTCAACCAGATCACAGTAATAATGTAAGCGAATAAATCTACTTTTGTATTTAGATTAGAATCTTTAAGGTTTATTTGAGTTGAAAAAGTTTTTGTCATGCTTGCCCTCATAAATCGAAATAATAGAATTTATAATAGGGTGATCTTATTTTTAAAAACAATCTTTAAGTTTTGTTTGAAACTTAATTTTATTCAAAGTTGCTATAATTTTTTTTTTTCAAAATCAGTCTATAAAGTTTTTAGAAATTGAGTTGTCTTAGTTATAATTTAAGGTCAGAATCAGAAGTCAGAAATCACGCAACTGTCTAAAACTAAACAAATGTTTGTTTCTCCTTTTAAGAAAAAACTGTAGGTATACATAAACACAATAACAAATGAAAAGTCATACGGTAGGTCTGTTCGCGAATTTGTCTCTAGCTTTTCTCTTTCTAATTTGAAATTTTAACTACAACGAAATAAATTGAATTTCTAAAGATTTGAAAAAATTCCATCCAATTTTATGCCAATGTAAACTGAATTCAGTTTTTTTTTAATTGAATTTTGGGGAAATTTTTTATTCGCAGTTTCTCAACTGAAAGTGCTATTATCATTTTCACCATCTTGTTTATGACAAAAATTAGAAAAAAAAATATATTTAAAATAAACTCGTAAAATATTCCGGGAAAAATGATAACAAATAGTAATAAATAATAAAATTAAAATATATTATAAATTTAAAATATACTTGAAATATCTTAAAAAATCTGTACTTACGTACATATTATATAGTATTAATTTGTATGACATTGACCAAAGAAGATTCCTTCAACAAAATCTCTTATCATTATGAGCGTATTTATATTATATACATATAAATACTCAAACTAGCTTTAGGCCAGTCGACAGAAGCATCACCCGTCTCAAATTCTATAATTTTGACTTTCAGTTGAAAATAAAAAACGGCGACTCTAAGGGCTGTGCGGTGTCCGCTATGTTAGAAAAAAAGTGTTTGCATCCATACTGCGAAAAATGCAAATGATACAAAAAGTTTGTAAAACTATTTCCATAGAAAATTAAATAAACTTTCTTTTTTGATATCAAAGGATATCTACTTAAAAGAGAATGCCTGATTCTTTCGTTTCTTTTTTTTTTTGAATTGGCAAGAAAATGAGTCAAATTTCAAGAAATCAGTAATTTGTTAACATTTTTTTGCATTAGAAGACTAGTTTCTTTTTTCAATTTCATCGGATCCTTTTTTACTTGATTAGTACTTAGAACTGGAAATTTCGATCAAACTTGACATTACTATAATAGTAAGGAAATCGAAAAAAGTGGGTCTGCCAATTCTTTCTGTCTACCCGTCTAAACGCATGGGTGGAATGTCAAGTTCGATCAAAATTTCGAGTTTGAATACTTACGTACTATACTTACCTTTACTCGCAAGTAAAAACATTTTAGACAAAAATTGTAGAGTACCCATTGTTCTTCAACTTTATTTTAGTTAGTTAAGTGTGAAAGTAGAAATACTGTGAAAAAATGTTGTGTGAGAAAAAGAAAGCTAATTAAATTTTTATGGAAATTCAAGTTAAAAATTTTTTCTACAGTGAGCCATTCTCGAAATATACATTGGAACGCATTTTTAACCACACCATTCTATTTTTAAAAACATAAAATTTGAGATGAGTGATTTTGGAAATAAAATTCTCTGCCGACTGGCCTACTAAAATATAAAAATGAAAACAGTAAATCGAAGCAAAAAAAGAGTGTTATGTTGTTATTATTATATGCCTTCAGTTAAAGCTAATAATTTGTTTGCTTCTTTTGACTTCCTTATACGAGTATACAATATACATACATACATATTGTATATACTTTTCTTTTATATTATCACAAACTATTTGTTTCCATCTCGCTTAACTTTTCCAAATGATTACCTATTAAATAGAGAAGTGAGCTTAATCGATAAAATATCAAACTAAACTGCATTCAATCGGAATTGAGTTATCCTGCAAACACTATCAAGTTGCTCAAAAAGGATAAAAGATTAAAGAAGTCCAAAGAACAAATCACAGCCAAATACTGTATAGCTATAGGTATAACATTATTACATTAATAATATCCTTCCAAAAGAGATTTCGGTACGGTAAGTTTTTGTAAATGGGGTCAAATTTATTTTTCGGATTAGTGAGTAAGTTCCAGACAAAATTTTCAAAGGAAATTATTTTTCTTTTATTCATAATTTTTGTTTATTTTTCAGTTGGAAAGAGAAACTCCCACGAAATTATTGTTTTTTAGTTTTTCATTTCATTTTTATTTAAAACAAACTAGTTTGGATTCCGTATCAAGATTTTTTTGATGAAAGTCCTTTTTAAAGTTGAAGAAAATTTAATTTTTTTAAACTAACCAAAGCAATGTTGGTAGGTATCTTAATCTTTCTGAGAAGAAACTTTTGAAATAATATTTATTTAAACTTTATCCTCAGGTGAAGGAAAAAAATCTGGTTCTTAGTAAACTTTTTATACGAATTGGTGCTTAAAAATAATAATTTACATTTATCTCGATGTTGAAGGAAATAACTAATAACAAAAGTTTAAGTGCCATTTCGGACGGATTATTATAGTGGATAAATGCAAAACAAAAAAATAAAAAACAAAGTAAAAATATTTACCTAACTGTCCTTGGGGCAAAAAAACAAATTGCAGAGCTATACATATTTGAGAAGTGTTTTCTCGCGATACCTTGTCTTGAACTTTTCTTTTGCTAAGTTTTGTTATTATTTAATTTTGGTCACTACAGTGTAGTACCTATATAGTTTAAAATATGTAGGTATATAAAAATTCTTCACGGAAAAGAAGTTTCTTTTGTTTTTCTGTAGAATTGACATATTTAAAAAAAATGATGAAATTTATAATATTTGGCTCCGTAGCCTTCCGAAAAATAAAATTGGTCGGTTGAGGTGAAACCGATTGAAGACCCATATTTACTGTTTCATTTAAAAAAATTTATTTTCGTTAGGTATTTCCCGTAACACGTTTTACAGTGGGTTAATTTTTGCCCGTGAAATATAGTAAAATTCAACAGTACAGTATACAGAATTAGTGAGACGAAATAGAGAAAATGTCGGTTCTAACAAGATGTTTCCCATCACCGATTTAGTTATGAATTGGAAAATACTTCATATACTTTTTGTACTTCATTGACTAATAAGTTTACTCTTAATTTAAAATTCAGAGTTAGTATAAACAAGAAATTAAATTTGAATTTATTTAAGTATAGGTACTTACTATAACATTAACCCTCAAAAATTAGTTTTCCACTCATTGCAATTGCTCTCCATAAAATATTATTAAACAGATAAGCCGAATAACAATATTCTACAAGGACAAAACTACTTATGAATAATTCAGAAGAGGTGTACCTCTGTCTACTCTTATCCCGAATTCAAGTTTATTTTCCGGATTTGTTTAACTGTTCCGGATACTTTTGCAAAAACTTCTGAATTAACTTTAATATGCAAGAGTCACTCTACCGTTGCGACGCGCCGCGCCGGCCAACACCGACGCCAAATGCCCAAACCAATTTATTCCTCTATTATGATAACAATAAAATTTAACGTTCCATGGATTTCAAAGCTCCTGGGAGTCTTTGGGTTCATCATTTTACCAGAACTTTTATTTTTTGTTAACTTCGATTTCCTTCTGGGTTTTTGGAGTTTGAAAAGAGCGAGAGGGTGAAGGAGAATGCGACTTATAAACTTTATACGGAGTTAAATGATAAAAATGTTAAACTGGCTGGAAGACTTTTTGCAAGGATAACACGGATGTAATAGAATAACAATGATTACGGGAATAATTCGTACAAATCTTTTTATGTGCCACTTGAGAACACTTTCTGGCATGCCGCGTTGTGGTTTCTGTATTAACAAGTGCCTCCTGGGGGCCGTTTGGCACATCATTTCCAAAATACTTGCTGTTTGACTTTCTGTTTTTTTTTTTATGACTTTTCTCCACACACACACCTGGTGGTTTTCTTTTTAAATTCACCAGCATCAGGATTAGGATCAGGAAGGGCGTACACTCGTACAGTCAGTCAAGTCACAGAAAAAAAAAGAAAGTAAAAAAAAAAAAAAATACTTTCAATGTGCGGTTTTGAGAATACTGCCATTTACCTAAGTTCATTGGAGGCGCAAAACTTTTTGTCGCCTGTGGCGTTTCAGACAATGACATTTCCTTCTCTCGACATCAATTTACATTTTCATTTTTATGGGGCTATCCTGTGTTATGGATGATGAAATTGCTTTATTTTCTGCGGTTATTACTTTTTTCCTTTGGGCTCTACATAGGTATATGAAGGTTATAAGTATTTGCGTAAAATGGAAATACTTTCGCAGACGCAAAGTGAAATTGATGAGGAATTTTTGATAAAATGTTTCCGACTTGAATTCCTATTACAATCATCATCTATTTTATTGCTACAATATTTAATGACTTTGTGTACCTCCTCTATACCTACACAAGTGTTTATTATTTGCTTCCGAGCATTTTAGTTATCTATTATGTACCTTTTATATGGATGGAGGTATCTTGGGAGACTTAAACATTTCAATTTAATTAAAACCCTGGAATAAAAATTATTGTGAATCTAAAATTTCAAAAAGTCTCTTTTTTTTTTCATCAAGTTGATGGTTTGGTTTTATGTAATTAAATTACTACACGGTTGGTAATTTGAAAAGGGATAGGTATGTTTAGGGGTTGGCCATGTAGGCGCCCGCAAGATTATTTTTTTAAGAGGGCAAAACATGGGATGGTACAACATGAATTCAGACTGAAAAAGAGAAAAATTGAAAAAATTAAATATTTAAGTTGGAAGTTGGTTGAAAAATTAACAAAATTATTTGTTTTTTTTTCCAATTACAATATAATTCAAATTAACTTGATGTAATTTTGTATTGTGAAAAAATTTATTTTAAAAAACTTATTTTTTCGAAAATAGAAACTATCAATTTTTCGTAAATTTATAGTTTTAATTTTCGAAGAGCATTAAATTCTATAAAAAAATATTATAATAAATTTAATGGTTTTGAGAAATTACACTTTAAACTTTTTTTTTTGTGTTTTTTTTCTCGAAGTTTGAAACTCACTTTTTCGAAAACTGTGCATATATTTTGCTTGATTTAAAAAATGGCTTATAGTACAGAATACTGGCTGTAAAAAAAAGTGTTAAATTTAATTGTAAGTATTACCGTTATTTTTTAATTATTTTTTTTCCATTTGATGTACGTATTTTTTAAATTGCCCCTCCCGCCTAAACGGGGCAAGATAGACCCCCCCCTCCCATAGTAAAAAATACTTATTTTGGACCCCTCTATAAGAAACCGTTATAAAATCTTGGCGCCCAAGTTATCGTACTCTCCCCTGTTAATGTACCTATATTTTAAGTGGTATTCTTCTTAAAATAATATGAGAATCTTGTTAAATTTCTATAGATTTGTCAGCATTAAATCATAGAAATATGTATTTGGAAAAAATGATTTGTTTTAATGCATTTACATATTAAGATTTTATAATAAAGTAGCTCAATACCTTTCATGTTAACGGTATACGTTTCTAGGTTTTTGAGTCCGGATCTGATGATTAAAAACAAATTTTCATGAAATAACATGCAAATATAAGATAATTTTTTCTAAGCATCTTTCAGTATTTGACCCAAAACCACTAATTTTTTAAAAATGGTAACAAGGTCAATCTGAAAGTATGTATGTATACTCAGTTACGAAAGAAAATATATAGTAGAACTTATACAAAATTTGTTTGTAGTAAGAAGAAATTCAGAAAAACGCTGCTTCTTTTGTGAAAACAATCTTCAGATCTACAAATATGTTTTCGACCAAAGTCACCGGGTTTCCTGTATTCCCAAAAATTTGTTTTCTCGGCCAATTAGTGCATACCTTACCTACTTACTTTCGTGGTTGAGTGTATGCAAAATTACCTACGAACTGTATTGACTAAAGTTTTTTTTTTTGTCAAACCATTTATTTTCATGATGCATTGAATTTTTTTTTGATGGTTTGTATATAAAGATGATGAGTCCATTTTTGCATATATATTTTCACCGAATGAATTTAAATTTTTTTGTATCTATATTTTAAGTTAATATTTTGGAAAATGAGCCCCTTCATATTAAGGCAGTATATATACACTTTTTCTACCACGCTTAGTCTTCAAAATATTTCCTGGAAACTTACAAAAGAGGTTCTTCGACCGCCCCCTCAAGAACTAAGCTCACGGCCCTGAGGAATTATAAAAGAATTTTTTTGTTTGGATTTATTTTTCCTACATTAATTATGTAATTTAATTCTTAAATTATAAAACAAATATTTTAACTACATAAAATCATTGAAGAAAAACGTGCAATTCATCATAATATCTACATAAAACCTCTTCAAATGTAAAAAAATCAAACTTCAATTTTGAGCACAGTGCTCCTCCTTCCTTCATGCAAGCAGTTGTTTACAATATTAATGAAGGAACAATATTTCAATTGAATGCATCAATTAATATTTGTAAAATCATGATTCTCCTACAACTATAGTTCATCTTCCTCTAAGCTCTCTCTTCAATCAAATAATTCAATTAGCTTAGTTTGCACTTACTTACATACATATGTTTCCAATATCTGCGCATATCCTCTTATATTAGCAAATCTGCATTTTAATATATCACTGGTGCCTTGGGTCGTCCATGCATCGACTTCGTCAGAATATATCAACAATTATTATCATCACCAACACTATCATACAGAGAAATATATATACAATCAAACTCTATTTGCATTTGATTAAAATTCAAGAATGCAATTTTCACCCCAAGATAACGCTTAACTCCTTGAAATTTTCCGTCTTCTTCAGTTTTGTCTGCTCTTGTATTTCTTTTGCACCACTTCCGATCCAAAATGTGGAAAGTGGAATAAAATAAATGCAAATAGGAGTTGTTGTTCGTTCTTATCATAGCACCCCAATATAACGGAGAGCTCACATCCAGGCACTGATTTTCTGTGTAGGTATGTAAACTGTCTAACAGAACCTTAGAGATATAGATAAAGTTTTCTCTTAATAGTACTCTTGCTAGGGAATTATTCCCACACACACGTTGCAAGTTGCATAAATATCCTGTTCAAAACAGTAAATCACCTGCTGTACACTATACTCATCCTTTCGAAGGGACATTACACATCGTTCACGACATACATGCATTCCAAAAGACTTTACAACATCCTTGATTTTGATTTAATAAAAGTTTGAAGACAAGAGAGAGAGCGAGAGTGCACTCGTAATGTGTCGTGTCGTGGGTTTAGTTTTTAGTATGTTACTAGAAATCTACTTTTTGTCCTAACTCCTCTTGGTCCTGCTTCTATCGCAAGGACTTTCATATTAACTGAACCCACAAAAACGCTCCTTCGAAAAATCCTCATGAATATGTATCTAGATAATAATATTTGACTTGTTGTAGATGGTATTAAACGTGTGGGAGTTCAAGTATAGGACTTTCATTTATGAGGAAGGCAGTTGAATGCAAATCTTGAGAAACTTCCAAGGGATGGATATGTGTATGTCTTTTGTGGACATTTTTGTGGGAAGCCACATACTCCCAAGGTGCACAACAAATTCAATTAGTTGCCACTGATGGTAGACTGGATCTGGAATACGAGTATCAGTGGTAGTTGGAGCATGAAATTCACTTGCATTCATGGTGCAAGAATTCAATAAGGCAATTTTGGCAACACAACTCTGACTTGTCAGCCATCAACCACAGGTACCACCAGTCAGATACATTACCTCCTGCTCCTAGGTATGTACATATGTGTTTTGCTACACAAACTTAGCTATATCGAGATTAACTTCGAGTCCAAATCGATTTTAAAGCAAAACTTCTACATTTTGGGGGTGTGTGCAGTGTGCAATGTAAAGGCAATCTATAATATTAAGCTGCAAAATTTGTCCATTTACTGTCATTTAATTAGTCACGAAGGACCTTAAGAGGCGAGATTAGTTTGTGGGTATTTTGCAACTTATGCAGAATCATGTGGCGTCAGATTTTCAGGTAATACCAGTGGCTTATGCGAGTATGCAGTACGCACAGCACCTAATCTGCCTGAATACGCAAAAAAATACTTCATTTATTATTTCCGATTAAAACACTTGATGCAACCAATGCCTTAGGTAGTCATAGTTCAGTAAATCGAGACATTTTATACTGTGGACCAGATGGAATAAATAAGGGTCAAGGTAATATTTTTCAAGTGTATACAAATGTGGGATGGTTTAAATAAAAGATCTTTTTCCTTCTTTAAAAAAAAATGTTTCTTAAAATCAACGATATAAGAAAAGTAGGCGTGTTAGTGGGCGGGTTTTACTTTAAACTACTATACTTTATCATTTTTCCCTCTAAAGAGCCAGGATATAAGAAAAATGTGTGTGGCAGTAGACATGTTTCTGCTACTGGGCGTGATAGTGGGTGGGTTTTTCTTAAATGTTTAAAAGAGCATACTTCCAAAAAATAGTATATTTAAAAAAAAAGTAGCGTGACACCATGAAATACCGACTCAAGGGATAGGAACTAAAAAACTGAGGTTAACGCCCTTTCATTACACCTGAACTGCCAGCCCGTATAAAATTGTATCTGCCCCCAAATCTGTCATAGTTTGACTGGACTACCATATTCCAAATGTCATTAACAAGGATTAGTCTGGGAGGTAGTGTTGCCATTTTATGCAGACTGACTTTTCTTTGCCAGTTACATTCCTTACATAACAAACTTACATACAAATATGATTACGATTTTAAGACGCCCCTTTTTATGATTTAAACAAAAAATTTTCAGGATTTATTTCAATGAACCCGAAAATAGTTAAAGAAGTTGTCTATGTAAAATTTAGCAAATTTAAGAAAAGGCTCCGACGATTTTTAAGAATTTTTCACGATTTGTATTTATTAGGAAGGAACAAACTTTAATAAAAATAGTCTTAATAAATGTCATAGAACTCGTTAAGGAAATTGGAAATTCATAAAAATGCGGTTAGGAAAAATTAAATCTCCAAACAAGTCCCAGGTATCAGTTCGCCTAAATTCATTCGTAAGGTTCCGTTAAAGTGATGGAATGTCATGTGTCATTTAAAATAAATTCTCAAAGCATCTTCTTCCTGCATGGTAGTACTAGCTTAGTACGTCATTCTGTATTTTGCCCAAGATGGTTCTTCTGACGTAGAAGCAATATTTGTAAAAGAAGATTTGATTCACTTCATCAAGGATTGTAATAACGTTACCCTGGTTGACTTCTTCTTCCATCGGGAACTCTTCCGCGAATCCTCTGGGATATTTTACATTTTTTTTGACTTACGGGTACCTAGATTTCCGAGACTCTTGGTGACCTGGAGTGCTTTTCAAAACCAACCACTACAATGTGCAAATCTTTTGACTCGAAATTAACCCACTTCTGGTCGGTCAGTTAGCCATATTATTTTTCTTAGAAGACCATCCAATACCAGTAAAGAAAGTTGTTGTTTCCAATGTTTGTTGTTGTTTTCCCAGAACTCAGGAGGTATCGCTTACAATCGCTTTTCCCTGTTTGAAGTTTTTCATCACAGCAATAACTTCTTTGGCTGTGATGTAGGGACTTGTGCTTTGTTGCTATTGTAAAGTATAGCCTCAGGAACTGTTCATTGAACATTCCATCACAATGCCGTTGGTTGTGATCATTGTTAATGATTTTGGTGAACGAATCTGTTGAGAATATATACAGCTAGTTGCACCCTTGTTTATGTTGACATATCCTAGCTCCTGAATAGCATAGTTTGCACCTGCAGCCGGGAGAGATATTTTCACCACGTCCCCTCCCGATACATGCTAGTTTTCTTAAAATCAGTTTATTCAAAACCAACTATTCATTTAAAAATCAAAATCTGAAACTCAACTTGAACACCTGAACTATTCCATCCGATTCATCATAATCAAATTGTACCCGTTTATATTACCTGTTGCCTTCTGTGAGTTTGTGAAGATTTTCCACATGGAATTAATTATCCCGGTGGAAGCTTCAAAGAACCAAATGGGGACCCAGGTGGAGTGTTGTGGAAATTGTTGGAAAACGATGTGGTAATTGGATTTAATTCAGTTTTTCACTGTATTTACATTCATATACCTTTACCCAGCTATGGGAATCGGATTATGTTAAAGTAAAGGTCTGGACCGTTTTTACTTGTGCAATATAGTAATTTATATATATGTTTGTACATACATACTTTCATTTATATTATGACTTAACGTATTTGTGTGTTTATTGGAATGAGGATAAAATTGTGGCAGTTTTTGCAGTGAAAGTTATGCAAATGGATTGGGAAAAGGACTTTCAAGAAGAGCGATTGATTTTATGTAAGTTATTATAATATGGATGACTGTGAGGGTTATCAATAAGGCAATTAAATTAATTGAATTGCATTGATATAAGTATAATGACAAAATATTGTACTTTAATTAAATAAAAGATTTAAGGTTTTCCATAATAAAGCGTAGTAATTTACTCAAATGATAAAGATACCTATAGATACACAAATGATTTTTAATTTAACTTCTTAAATGATAAGATCCGTTAGCAAATTACTGAATAGTTCAAAAGTCAAAACAGAGTATTTTTATGGATTTGATAAGGGTCCGCTTATACCTACACAAAATGAAAAAAGTTACTTAACTTCTTAACTTTATAAGAAAGAATTATTCTTGTATCTCAATCAATCATCCATATGTTAAGCTTAAATTGATAAAGATAACAAACAAAAAAAAAAAAAAATGGATCTAAAAGCATGTCAACGGTTGTATTTTTTTTTCTCTTCAAAATTTTATTTACAACAAAGAGTTTGGGTTGAAATACATTTTGATATGTATATCATTTTGTTTTCAAACAAGGCATGTGTCACTCAATTTTTGTCATCTGTCTGTCTTTGATAGAAACACAGTGAGTACATTTATTGCACAATACCTACTTTGAATAAATAAACCTTTATCAGAGATGGCAAAAAGGTGATTTTACTAAAATGAAATTCACAATTTTGTGCTAGACAGAAGCATGTATGTTTTTTTCACAAGCTCAACATGTAAATTCCTAGTAATTCAAATTGGAGGTTTTTCTTTGCCTGGGAGCTGCCATTGCTTCTATGAGGAGGTTTGTTTGATTTCTAATAATAAAAACTTTATGTACAACTGGAATAAAGGACTTTTTGGATTATTGATCCTTGATTTTTCGTTTTAAGGAGCTTGAACTAAATGAAGTCGCTGGACGAAACCTCTATTTTTTTTTTGACTATAGGGCATAGGCCACTTAAAGCTATTCCGAAACAATAATTCAACAAGTTTAATTAGTATTGATTTTGAATTTGAAAAAATAATCAATATTGAAAACTGAATATTTTGAAAAAGGGTGGATATTTTTTTGAAGTTTTGTTTTCGATATTGACCGCAAAAATCAAGATTAACGTCAATTTTTTTTTCTGAAACGCCCATATCTTCTTCTTCTTACAAATCAGTCGGAGAAAGAAAGGTGTAACAACTTCTTTTTACGTTTGTAGAAAATTGATCAACTTAGCTTGAAGTACTTTTTGATATCCGTAACCATTGATCGTTTAAAAGGTATATACGAGATGTCAATGTTTTTGAATTTTGACCTCGGTATTATTTAGCCAAGAAAAAAACTAATGCATTTAAAAATTGTTCATTTGCTTGTACAATTTAACTTCGATTTTTTACTTACTGACGATTTTCATGATCTCGAGTCGGGCACACTCCTTTACTTCGCCCTAAACAGAAAACGTCGACAGGCCTCCCGGTTTTGGATTGTTCCATGTCTGAGGCCTACTAAATACAGGTGTAATTGCGTTTGTTTGATCCAAAAGTTTCTGCGCCTGCCTTTCCTTACTTCCACGACAGTATTGAAACGTCGTGTGCTTTCGAACTGGGTCACATTCACAGCATCTTCTTTTTATATGGCAGTAGACGGTATTTTTGACATGAAGTTTCCTCCAATTATCTTGCTTCTAATTCGATCGAAGTTTTCATGCAAAGCATCTTCATTTGAGCCACCGCCACGCCGCCGTCAGTTTATATAGCAAAGATTTCCCGCTGCTTCTTCCACCCTGCACTAATGTGATGATCACAGATCCAAGATATCTAAACTTTTCGCACCGTTCCCTTTAATTAGGTGTCTGAAATAGGGCTGTGTGGATCAGAAAATGGGCAGCATAGGTTAGTTGCAAGAACACAGGATCTTAACTTATGATGGCTCCATCTTGGGCTTGGGATTGGTCACCTTATCTTCAAGTAGAAAGTCAAGGACTGCTGTAACGAGCAAAGGAATGAACAAGCTTCCATAGTCCCTGTTGCCCTTTAATACGAAGTTCTTTGATGATTCTTGCGGGGCTTTTGTTTTAACTTGCTGGCACATTGATGAATCCCTATATTTTCCTATTCTGATTCTCCGATTCCGGAGACGGTACAATCATGAATTGTATGCAATCTACCTTGAAGCAGACATAGTGACAAAAATTAAACTCGGTAGCATCCGGTGAGCAGGGCACCTAGCTCGCATGAGTGAAGGGAACCGGCTCGGAAAGTCCTTTGTGGTACATTCTATGATAGACGGCAGCGTGGTAGACCATGCTTGGAGTGATGGTGTAGACCAGGCACCCGAAGCCTTGGGGGGAGCAACTGGATGGCATCGGCTCGAGGCCGGGATAGGTGGAGAGACTTGTTGAAGGAGGCCAGGACCGGACCCCGGTTATCGAGCCGATGATAATGATGATTCTTATATTCCGATAACATCTGTGGTTTATTTACCCGGAACAGACCCGTATTATTTTTCATAGACGGCCATCCAATACTCGCCCAACTAGCTAGAGAAATGTCCCTCCCATTTTTTGTCTGAAAAATTAATGATAAAAACAACTTTTCTGTAAACACATTTTACTTCCTCAACTCGAAAAAAAAAATTATTCTTCCATATCAAAGACTTAACTAAACTAATCAATATCCTTTTTGATTTATTCATCCATCAACATACGAACATTCTATCAAAACAAAATTATTCATACAATAACTGTATCTTCTTCTGCTAATGACGATTGATATCCTTCCTTTGGATGAACAGTGTCATATATGTAATTATATGGTGTATTCTAAATAAAGAAAAACTGTGTGCGTAAAATTATAATTCAGAGGTGGATAAAATTATCCATCTTCTGATTGTTTATGTATATTTTGACACTTTTGATATGTTCCTTCGCTTGTAACATCTTATCTTTTTACTATAACTTTGTTGTGAACAGTTAAGACAAATTGTGCCACAGGCAAATTAAATTAAAATGACACATTCTACTTATAAAGAATCGTAAATTTACCACACCACAGTAGAAGTATGAATATTATGTAGATTGGGAAGATACCTAACTATACCTATAAAGTTAAGAAACAAGAGATTTAATGTTTTACCTTGACACTTAACAGAGATATTTCTTTGACACCATGCCTCATAGAAATAGGAAATCTCATTCTCTTGCTTATCTATTTATGATTAATGTTATTCCATGTTGAATGAATTACGATGGAAATAATAATTCCTTTGCTAATAATGAAAGGAATACAGTGTAAACAGGATCTGAAACAAATGTAGCTATCTCTGTTAGTGATTATTTAATCACTTTAATCAAAGACTGTGGTAGAACGTAGAGTACAGTTATGTGTTGATGATTTTGTTCAAAATATTTCTTCAAAGAGGAAGTAAAAGTTCGAACGAGCTCATATCGGAATAGAGAGCATTTGATAGCTGTTCGTGTGGAGGGCTTGTTCGTTTTCTTGAGGACCAAAAAATCAGACCGTTTTTTGAAGAAATGTGTTGGTAATAAGGCTAAAAAAAAAATTTATAAAGATGGAGTAAGTGCTCCGCTGCTGCTAACACATTCCGAGGTTGAACCGAATTATAACGAAAACTAATTCATAAGAAAGTTCTTGTACGGGTTGATGTTTTTAAGGGAAATGAAGAATGTATAATAGCGGGAAAGACAGAATGCTGTTAATGATTCATCATTGGATTTTTGTCGAAAACGGCTCCAACGATTACTTAAAAAAAATTCACAAAGATGTTGGCTCAATTTTAGAGAAAAAAAACTCAAAAATTTCGGAAGTACCGTTATCTCCCATGGTATTTTTTTTCTGATTTTCTCAAAAACGGTTCATCGACTACAAGTTATAAAAGGTATTCAATGCTTAAATTTAAAACAAAAGTGAGTTTTTTTTTTGAAAATTAAATATTTTTTTCAATACCTACTGTTTTTAATAATTTGAACAATTTTTTTTCTTCAAAAATAACAATTGTTAAAAACCGTTTTTAAAAATCTTTAATTACTAGAAAAAAATTATGTCATTAAACTTTATTTTTTTTTGAAAATTTAATTAAATGTGTTTGATATATTTAGTTTGGTGTAGTTTTTGACTTAACAATGCTTTAATTTTACGTACTAATTTTTTTTTGCCTATTAATTAATACTGCAAAAATAATGTATCAAAAAATTCCTCAGATTATCTTCATGACAATTTTTTTTGTTTGATTATTCTACAGTGGATGTAGATTTTTGATCATGAGCAACGTTGGCCCAGTCTGCATCTTCCTCGTCTCGATTGAATTCAAATTTGTAATGTATAGTCCCTTTGGGAGACTTCCTTGGGTTGCTTTTGAATCTTGATAGAGTTCCCACTGTGAAAGAAAAATCAGGGCGGCTTACTCGTACTTGTGCCCAATATACTGTCAATTGCTACTAGCCAAACTCTGCTAGCTTCCTTGAGACCATACAATTCTTACAAAGTTTTAATAAGTAAGAGGTTGGTCGTGGCGCGATGGTTTGCGTGGTCGCCTGCCAACCTCATGGTCACAGGTTCGATCCCTGCCGTAGTTCTATGTCATGTTTTTATTCCATTATCATTGATCATTGCTGGGCCGTTGGTTTACTCATCACATGTTGTTCAGGCATATCACTAACAACATGTGATTGAGTAAAATACTAGTGTGTCCATATGACAACGAACAAAATAATGTAAATTATAAAGGGACATTGATATAAGACTAAGACACGGCATTTCTCCGCTTTAGCCCAGCCGCCAACCCTGGAGATAAAATCTGACACAACCACCAGCTTCAGTCTCAGTACCTCGCGCCACACACCTTTCCATACACCTTCCCTTCCCACCCTAACCTAGCCTTCACGCCCGCGCTGTGTTGAACATATAAAGAGTACACCAAAAATCTCCTTGAGTGCGCGCAAATTAAAAAAAAAAATTGAGGAAAGTCGATGAAGATCCAGGGTCTAAGTGATTTTCAACTCTCTATTATATATAACTATTCGTGCGTGCGGGTTGTTCTAGATATGGAGTTGACCAACAATTTTATGCCATATCCGAACGGACTTCAGCATTTATTATGCGAAACAGCAAAACTTAGATTTCAGTAAAGGTGGTTTTAGTAATAAAATTAGAATGACCACTAATTTTTTTTTGAACACCACTGTATAAATAAGAAAAACATTTATAAACGATGACTTTGGTAAAATAGAAAAACAAGTTTATCTTTAAATGCAATATCATATACCAGTAAAATATTCTAATTTGTTTAATTTCTAAAATCGCTTCAACACCAATCCTTAAAATCAGTTCAAATCTTATGGATTTATTATTACAGAAATTATGAAGCGCAAGGACCTTGTTCGTATGGCTGATGAGATTGTTTTTTCAAGCCTCACAACTTTTTCTCATATATTATAAATATCAACAATTTACCTACCTGCTTGCTGTATCGGAAAAGTTGACTGAGATTTTAATACTATGTATATTCCCCAACCCTAATGCATCCGATACAGGATACCACAAGAGGAGATAGGGACTGATGATGTTTTAGAGAGGGTGGCTTAGCATCTAACCATATATACCTCTATCTACCTACATATTCGGATAAAAGTCACCCCCTGGCGAAACCAATTTATATTTGGCACCCTCGTGGAAAATTGCCTCAACTTCGGTTTCTAACGAATTTATATTTGGCATCAGTCTTGACTCCCCTCCCTTTGATATAAGGTATATCCTATATCCCAATCCAAAAGCCTCAGTCTGTGGCTCAGAAAGCCTGTCATGGCGTACTCGTATACATACGAAGGTTAGGTAATAAGTTTATTCAAGCGAACAACCTCTCATCATCAGGTTCAAAATTATGAAGGAAGAGAGTGTGGTATGCTGCTAAAAACAAACTCACATCTTCCTTCCTCCAACTTCCTGGCAGGATAACGTAGGCATATTTATGTTTTTTTTTTATTTTTATTTTCAAAATAAATCGAAGGAGAGCCTTCAATATCTGTGTTTTTTTTTTGTTGTTTTTGTTTTGTGGGGTTTTTGTTATTGTTATTATGTTGGGGTTGGGGAGATTTAAATTTCGATTATGGCCACTTAACGATACCGCAAAATTTCAAAACGATGCATTTGCCAAATTTATGAATTTTTATGAGGGTTTATGTATAAGGTATTTTGTATCAGTCGGCGTTTTCTATTTCCTACCATGTGAAACAAAATGAATTTTAAAGAGGAAGCGGATGGGGGCTGGTATGGGAGGAAAACAAGTTTGGATATTGGATACATACTCGAATAGGTCGCACATACTTGATGGTTTTTATGTTAAATATTTAGTTTGGTACATAGAATGGAATTGCTTCTTCTTCTTTTTCTTCTTCTTCTTCTTCTTCTTCTTCTTCTTCTTCTTTTTCTTCTTCTTCTTCTTCTTCTTCTTCTTCTTCTTCTTCTTCTTCTTCTTCTTCTTCTTCTTCTTCTTCTTCTTCTTCTTCTCTCGTTTTTCAACTGATGATTTGATGATAAATCAATATATCACAATTTACATAATTTCTCAAACTTAATTTTTATGAATGCCCATAACATACCCTTAAACCATCCCCATAACGAAAGTTAAAATAATATATTTATGTTTGTCTATATAAAAGTATAAACGGATGTCTTTTGACAAAAAACAACAAAAAAAAAATATAATGTACATAGATGGGAATCTGGAATTTATGATGATTCATTTAGGGAATTTTCACACTTATTGTATAAGGACATAATTTGAAAATGGTATATGTATTGAAGATTTATGTGATGTGCTTTTGGCTGGTTTCGAGCAGTTTAGTGAATCGTGTCTGAAAATTAATGTCCTCGAAATGAGTCATGATCTCGATTTCGAAGACGCCGCGCCAGTTTTAAAGAAAATTGTAAATCATTTTATGTACATTAAAGTGAATGATCAAATTTTAGAAGGTTAAGTAAATACATAAACTGAAAAATAAAAAAATTGACTTTGCTCAATGAAGAGGGGATTTATTGTTTAAAGAAGTTTTATAGAAGACAGACAAATCAAATTCAGATTTTGGTTTTGTAGTATCCCTTGGTTATTTTAGTGGCTGGGTCGCCGAGTAAGTCTGGGATCAATTTTTTTGTTCGTGTCGTTTGTAGTTACTGTAATGCTAAAATTTATCTCAATGGACATTGCTTATATTTAAAATTTTTTTCTAGATTTGTTAAAAATTGTTTAAAAAAAAATCCACCAAGGAAGACAAAACACAATAAATTGAAAAATTTTTTGCTTCCTTTAATCTGATTTTTCTCAAAAAGTTCAAAACAAGCAAACTCGAAAGTATATGCTTCATTTTCAGAACTATTTTTCAAGACTTTTATTTTTTATTATTGGTATGAATGCCTAGAGAAATTATAAGCTGTTGGCGAAGTAGGCGGTTCAATTTCCACTTGTATATTTCGACTTTATTTTTTGAATGATTTCTTTTGTCGTTTTCTTTTCAACTATTTTTGAAATATTTTTTTTTCACATTATAGTTATGACATGGTTCTCTCGAAAATGTTTGCGAATATTTTTGTCAATTTTATTTGTAAACAATTTTTTGTGACAATTTTTGTCTGACAAAGTTTTATATTTTATCATTTTTTTTTCGGCATATTACTACATTTTTTGTCAAATTTTTTTCTTTTTTTATTTTACCAATATTTTGGATAAGAATTTAACTGTATCAATCCAACAGCGTTGCCTTTAAACTTTTTCAGAAAATGTGGTTGAAATTTTGTTTCGGTTTCGCTTGGGGAGCATCCAATTTAAACACATATCTAGTTTTCTATGGCATAGGCTGGAGCCTCTAGATAAAACCCAAGCCCTTTCAAATGATGTCCTACGTTGAACCGTTTAATGAACCGTTTCCATTTTTATCACGAAAATCTTATTAATTTCAGATTAATACTTGGGTTGGTAAAATTACTCTTCCTGAACACCCTAGCTGTGTGAACATAGAACCAAAAAGTATCCATCTTTTTAAATTTTTGGCAAAAGTTGACCATTTAATGTTTTAAAAATCCATTAATTTTTTCTTCGAGAAAATCGGTTTTAAAAAACTGTAACTTTTTTGAACAACCATTATAAAATAAAAATTACTCAAAGCCGTTTGAGTACGTTCTGAGAATCGTTGCCATTTGATGGTAAGCAATCATAATCCATTACTACTCGTTCATCAAATTAACGCCTTCCTGTTAAAAACTATTAAAATGAACGTGGCCATTCAAAAACAAATATTTTCTCTCCAATATCTAACATCTCAAAAATCAGCCATTTTTGCATAAGAACGTACCGTTATATTTGTTCAGAGCTCCTATGCAACATCCAGCTGAATAATAAATGACCACGATTTCCATAAAGCCACGCTACATCATCCGTCATTCATAAAATTTAATGCACTTTCTTTTGGGCCAACACCATCAGTGACCCAAAAATAAATGAACTGATGACTTAGGTATACAACTATTGTAGTATGTATAGTACCTATTTTTATCAATGAAATTGTAAAGTTTCCCGCACGAGCGAGTTCTATTGGCCTAATCGAATAAGCTTATTTATACGAAAATAAAATATAATGTATACACAGAGACCAATATTCAACTTTGTTAACATCGTTAACACGCTATTCAATGATCCTTTTCATCGTCCTCCCACCTAGGTCCTCCTTCTCCGGGCGAGACTTAATAAAATTCATATTTTTACATTCATACCATTCATCATATCCCTCGTATTTCATATCGTTCGTCCTTGGCGCGGTAAGAGAAAATATTTTATAGAGGAGTTAGTTAGCATTATGGGCCACTTTTCTATTATGGAGCTGACGTTATGCAGGCATAATTAGGAGACGACACGATAGAAAAATCCGCCAATTTTTTTTGTATTTTTTTTGCTAAGGATTCTAACATCCTTTGCCAACATCCTGCTGCTGCTGCTACTGCCGGTGGATGTCGTGTGTCTTTGCTGACTGGATTTTCATTTCGTGACCATATTCATAAATAGTAGTAGTTTTTTTTTTTTTTTTTGTCGCAACAACGTTTTGTTACATGGTACCGGATTTTTTTCCTTTTTGTCAGTTCAGTTCAGTTTATGTGAATGAAGAGATCCTTGCCACCACATTTTATGCTATATCCTTGCGAATAGGAATACAGGAGTGAGGTTAATGACGTTTTCATTGGGAATCCTGCTGTGGCTTTATATTGTGGGGAAAGGAAATGTTTTTTTTTTATTTTTGTTGTTGTTGGTTTGTTGGCTATAAGCTTGAATAATTTTTAGGGTTTTTCGGGTTACTTGAACCTAATAGTTGAAGAAACTCGCATTACAAACAACTGCTGCTATAACACAACATTGAACATGTCAACGAGGGACGAGAGTGAATAAGCCAGAAAAGGGAAACCAAGTCAAGAAAGAAAACAGCACTTTATGATGACTTTGGTCATTATGGGCTGACCCCAAAAACAGGCACACCACTTCTTCACTTTTCCTTTTATATACCTTTCGGCCTATAAACTATATGATTTAGTAATGAGGTTAGAAAGAAAAGCACAGACGACTGGCAAGTTTTTTGTTGACCAAAACATATGCGACTCCGAAAACAGGGATGGCTTTGAGAAAAATGTCGCCTGGGGTTGGGCTCAATGGTCTTTTCTACAAACTGTATAAGCCCTAATCTAATTCTCAAACTATAGTACTTTGTGATAAATCATTTACCAAATTTAATGTATCGGAATTTGTACTAATATAGATTGGCGCCCGGGGAATAACCAACCTCAATCATACTCACTCTGCCTTATAACCCAAAAACCGGTCCTGCAACCCAACAAACCGAGTGAAAGGTTAGAAAACATTTATCTTAATAGTGTCCTTTAAATAGAACGGAGGACATTAACAACTTTGAGCTGTTGGCTTTTGATTGATGAATAATAAAGTGAATGTGTGCGGTTAGTTGGATTTCAAAAATACACACATTCATAAAGTTATAATAAAGGTTAGAGATATGGTTTAGACATACATGAAGTCAATTATATGGTTTTGAGTTAATAAATGCATTATTTATTCGATATGTATATAAAGTTATTTTGGATATAAATTTGCTGTTAAGTTAATTGATTCAAAGGTATACCAATTATTTGGGGCTTATTTCAGGGGTTATTAAATATTTATAAAACAAGTTTGTTTGTTCTATTGGCAACAAATGGAAAATTATGAATAATTTATGTTCGAATATTTCAGACAAACGCATAATATAGTATACTGAGTGGGAATTAAGAAGTATTGATCTACTTGTAGAATGAAAAGAAAATTTTTGGTGGAATGTTGACAACGAACACTTCCATATTTTTTTTTTAATAAACATTAAAATAAAAAATAAAGTATGTGAAATAAGTAAAATCCACGCACCTAAGCAGAAGCACCATAGGTTGCCTTTTTTTTACACTTAACTCAATTTTTGGAGTCACTGTTACTGAATTTTCAAACAGAAGGTTTTTTTAATGTTAAAAGAAATCCATGGTCATAAATGCAGAAATAGAATTTTAAAAAATGTTGAGAAAATATTTAAAACCAGAAAAAGATACAAATTTTGTCAAAAAGAAAAACAAATTGTAAAAAAAGTTGTAAGGGAACAAATTAAATGTGGGGAAAAAGAATTTTCAAAAAAGAAAATGTTCGTCTTCAAAGGAAAAAAAAAGATGGTTCAAAAAATGTGAAAAAGGAAATTTATCAAAATTAATTTTTTAAACAAGTTCTTCAAAAAAAATAATGGGAAAAAACCAAGACAAATTTTTCAACCGAAAAAATAGCTGTGAAAAAAATCCGTAAAAAAAAGTTTATCAATGAAAAACCAAGTGAAAATTGTTTGAACCCTGAGAATAAAAATTGGTCAAAAAATAAATTGTAAAAATAAAAGTTTTGTCGAAATCAATGGTCTCCCTCGAAAAAAATTGTCAAAAAAAATTTGCCTAACGTAAGCTTCAAAATTTTCAAAAAAAAAATATCATATGAATTTTTTAATAATAATTTTTTTTTCCAAAATTCCAAACAGAATTCAATATTTTTACTAACTTTAAATTTTTTAATAATTTATTAACGTCCCGAATTTAACGAACGAAATTAAGTGGTTAATTTAATTTAGTGTACCTTATTCACCTATTGTATATCAATTCCCATTTTGGTAAAAAAAGGTCCTTGATAGGCGGAGTTGGTGTAGTTCTTAAAGCCAATTTCCTTGTGTCAAGAACAAAATTTACCTTTATTTACCTTTTGTAAGGTTGCCTGAGTTAAAGGTTACACTATTTATTTAATTTCCACGTTTCTCGAAAATCAGGAAACAATTTTTCAAGCTCAGACAAACAATAAACATAAACTAAAATATGAATAAACTTTTGATCTTTGTTACATATCTCATACAACATTCATGCAACACATTGTTCATTGTAGTGCATGTATCAACCCCAGGTCCTTTGTTCAAGGAAGATTCTTAATCGCCTTAAAAAACAAAATAACACCAGACTTTTTTTTTCCTCAACAAAGCATACTATACTTTGTAATAAAAATGTGTTTTCGTTTGATACAAACCGCGTTTTCTAAAAGCATTTAACACAGATTTAAAAAAATGTCATTCATCCATTTTATCCTCGGCTGCATCTCCGCAACCCACTGAACACAGCCTGTTTCTGTTTTCCCTTTTTCTATTATTACGACATTGGCACTGGTGGCAGTGGCAGCATCGGTTGCATTATCATGCTTACGCATTATCATCTGCCTGGGTGCCTCTTACAAAGGTCACCTAGCTTGAACTTCACAAATGACACCATACCCACCAATTTCACCACACTTCTGCTCTGTTTGTACAATTTTGTGTCTATTCGAATTAAATAGCTGAATTCCTTACAAACTCTCACCCATCATATCAGAAGAAAGCTTTCACCATTTTTGTTTACAAAATTCCCACAAAAAAAATTCCTTGGAAAGGATACCGTTGTTTGGTTTTGTAATTGTCATGCGCTCTCACTCAGCATCTCTCATCGTCATCACCAAGGAACGGACTATGGTAACTGGAAATCACTATCACTAGCATTTGGAAGGGCTTATAGCTCAGCTCAAGCTTCTTCAACTTGCGAAGGTCTAATTGAAGAATTTTTGGCGGCAGTCTTCTCCGGCAACTGATAGCCACTCAGATTTACTCTGCATACAGAACTTCTTGTCCTGGTGTTTTACAAGAACCGTTTTTTATTCTTCGTTGGTTTTTTTTTCGGTTTGTTTGCATTTGCGAGACTTTAAGCAACAACGTATGAAATGGCAGTCTAAAGTCCAGTGAATCAGTTTAGATTCAGACGCGAGACTCTTTGGTCATATTAAGTTGCAAAGAGATAAAGGTGTTACAAAGTTCGTTCAATTGTGGTGGATAGAAATATGTAAAAAGAAACGGACCCGCTGTTTGTTTGTGATTTAATTTAACAAAAAAAAATACATATATAATTTTTTAATCTTTACTGTAATTAATTATAATAAAAAATAAATAAATTTTTAATTAGTTATAATTGTTTTCTAAGAATTAGTGCTAAAAAAAAATTATTAAAAAAAAAAATGTGAACAACGTGGTAAATTTTACATGTTACCTTTTCCTATATAAATAATGTTTTTCTTTAAATATAAAATATTTTAAAATTATTTGTGAATTATTTTTAAGATAAATAATTTTAGAAAAAAGTTTAAATAAACACAAATAATTATGTATTGAAGTGATGTGTGAAAAAATTGACATAGCTATTTGTCTCTTTTTTTTTGAAAGAAAAATTTAGCCGAATGTAAAGTGCGTGCAAGAGTGTACTAAAAATTTAAGGCTTTTACATTTTACCTACATATATCCTCAAAATAAAGTTTAACCTAAAAAAAATAAAATTAAGTCGCCACCTTGTCTTCCATCAAAAATAGTAAAGTGAAGTGCAAGAAAAGTGTGTCCTTATAATCCTTGAAATAGTAGACAGCAACGGCGTCACTTCAAAATAACAAAAAAAAAAATAAAAACAAAAATTCATTCATCCTGTGACTAGGCTACTACTTTTTTTCATTTGAATTTGTGTGGATTTATATTTTCGCATCGTCCTTGAACTTGGAATTGATTCATTTGGCACCACAACTTGATAAAATGTAAGTTTGAAATAAAATTTGAAACTATTTTCTCAATTTCTTTTGTACATTTGTGAACATTTCTAAGATTTAGGAAATTTTTTTTCTTTATTTGAAAAAACTTTTCTCTTTGTGCAATTGTTTGGATAATTGAAAGTGCTTTTTAAGATTCAGTCTGCTAAAATTCACAATAAACTTTTATTTAAGAAATTTCGTAGTTCAATTTAAGTTCAACAAGTATTGTTGGTATGTAGATATTTTACTCAATATATTTCACGTTAAGAGAATATCGAGCCCAGTATGATCTTGTACTTATATAATTTCTGGTTGTGGCAAAATAGAGAGCTCGTCTCTAGGTTACTATCTATATTCCCGTTTCACAATTTCTTCCCGATTTTCTTCGTACCTAATTTTAAGTGGGCATAAAACAACAAAATGGCAGTTGTTTACTTTATTAACATTTTTCGTATTTTTGTCTTTTATTTCTCAAAAAATCATGTTTAAAATTTTTTTGTATTTCACATAATTGCCGGTCATTTACACAATTTCTTTCGCAAATAGATTCGCAGCATTTCATATTATTATCTACTTCATTGCAAAAATTTGCAATTTTTTTTTTGGGATTTTTAATCAACACACAAGAAGATCACGGTTTTGTTATATTGTTACAATTAAAAAAGAATTTTTTTCACAAATAAACCGTAGATTCTTTTGCATAAAAAAATTTGGATTAAAATCAGCGTTTTTCAGAAAATTTAAATTAAAAAAATTCAGTAGAAGGTGTCAGTTCCTCCCACATTTGTCATTTTTTCTAAAAAATTGTCGAATTGTTTTTCGAGAAAAATCTGATTTTCCGAAAAGGCGAAAAAAATTGTGTCGCAGGTTATTTTTGGTCTTAAAAAAGTTCAGGCTGTATGTAGCTCAAAGAACACACAGCCAGACACATGCAGACAGACAAAACTGTCTATTTAAAAACTTAATTTTTCTGAAATAAGGCGTCGATTATATCAAATAGAGAAATGAATAAAGAAAAAATTACCCAATAAATATATGAAACCAAAAAAAAAAATAAAAATGGTATAAAATATTCACCGTCAAAGATGCGTTCTTTTTTAAATTCACCTCAGTTTTTATTTTGTATCATTAAAGTTTAAGAGATTTAATATTGATTCCAATAGTATATTGAAATCTATATATGTATGAACATATAATATTTTATGATATTAAATTAAAAAAATGCTAAATTTGCTTTCCGAAATTTTTTAAATTTTTATTTAAAAAATAATTTTAAAATATCATTTAAAATAATTTTTTTAGCAAACGCTTTACAATCTTATTTAAAAGTTTGCCATCTCACTCCGCACCATTTTTAAGTCTCAAAGGGTTAAATACTACTCCTTAAAATCCATTATTTATTATGGATATGTGTTTTTTTTTTCTTAAAAACAGGAAAAAAAAAACCAACTAGAAGTAATGAACTTTTTACGTAAATTCGTTCCCAAAATACTATTATTGCTTGAATAAGTCGATATGAATTTAACCTTTTCATACAAAAAAATCACTATTTTCAACGCTACTACCTAAAGTCTGTGTCATGTCACTTTCCTTTCCCGCTAACTTACCCACTTGAGACACAAGCTCAAGGTCGTTTAGTGGAGCTATAGTTTGGTAGTTATTAATTCAAGTGGTTGTGGTATATATTAACGTATAATTCTGATGTTTTGTACTTACCAATTTGTTTGTGTTGTTGTACCATCAAATTAATCTATTTAGATGTTTTTTATGCACATAATTTAAATAAAATGGTTATCTACAAAATACCTATCAAAAAGAAAAAGAAAGTTGTTTTAGTTTTTTTTTTTATATTGAGGAAGATGAAATTTTTGAAAATTTGTCGTCTGGCTGAAAATGGAACTTAATCCAAATCTGATGGTAGTTTTATTTTAATATTTTTATTAATTGTTAAAGGTTTCGACTTAAATCAATAGGTCATTTTATCTCATTTAATGATATTATTATGGTTCTGTATAGTGTCAAGCACGTTTGATAAAGAATACAGGGAGTTTTGTAATTAACTATGCATAATAAAAGCTATAGAAAGTAATGACAATTATAAATAATACCTACAATTTTTTTTACAAACGAAGCAATTATGTTAAAGTGAATTGAGTTAATTAGGATTTTTTTATATGATTAAAGACTTTGTACAGTTTTAGATTTAATTAAAAGTGGTAGGTTATTCCAAAGCAATAACCCTCTGGGAAAAAAGAAGTTGAATCCGTTTTTTTTTAAATATTTTTTTATGTATAAAGTTTTTAATATATTTTTGTAAAACAATATTCGTGTGCAAGTTCAAAGAAAAATATTTACCCGTTTTCAAAATATTGAGTTTTTAGGATAATTTTTTTTTCCAAAAATCTAAAAATTTTTTTTTTTAAATAACTTTGATAACTTAGGTACTTTGATTTCGATTTTGATGAATTCCCATTGCAAAATATTCATCAAAATTGTTAAAGCTATTTTTAAGATAAATGTGTTCTGTCTTAACGGTTATATGGCAGTTACCATTATTTTTGGAGCTCTCTCTTTTGTCATTTTTTCACCTTTTCTATGATTGTTATGTGAGGTCTGATTAATATCTCGAATTTAGTTTTCTTCACGAACCCAAAACTTACACCATAGTTTATAGTCGCAAAAGTAGAAAGGATTTCAAGTCTATTTTGATTTTCTTTAATGCAGGCAGAGATACCTACTTATAATTTCGCTAAGGCTTATTTAGTTGCTATTAATCTCATTATAAGAAAAGAAGATATAGGTAGGTAAATAAGATTGTAACGATATAAAATCAATAACTTATTATCTATAATCTTCTTACTTGCATCACTTTCGAAAAGTTCTCAATTTTGTTGCTGGCTATAAAAGAAAAAGAAGTCAGATCAAATTTATTGGGCATAAAGTTATTTGCAAACATTTTTATTTCACAAGAATATTATCTTCAGAAAAAAAAAAATGGGTAAAATAAATTTCCTTTATATTCTCTCTAATACTCCTGTTCAATATTCTATTTTTAGACTTAACAGTAAATTGTTTGAAATAATCTGATTTTGACAAACGAATTACATAACATATTTATACATATATTTAAGAGAGATGTACATATGTATATCTTATACGTAGGTCGATTTTGATGATAGGCGGCGAAAGTTAAAGTTGATTGAAAAAAAAAATTCCTTGAAGAAAATTTTTGGATCCCGGAAATCATACAACAGATGAAAGACAACAACAGCTTCTGTAAAATTAAAAATGCTTTTTTGTAACTCGGTCTTTTAATTTGCAACTCTTGTTTTTTAATTTTTTTTTTTTTAATTTAAACTCATTCCTTAACGATTGATTATAACTGAATAACATCACCTTAAACATTCCGTATGTCACCATTGTTTAGCTGTTTGTTTACAACAATTTTCTCAAAACACAATTTTCCATACCATTTGCAGAATTGAAAAACGCAAACAATTTTTTTTGGAAAAAATTTCAGAAACTTTGAAAAAATTTCCAGAAGAATTTGGCAGATTTTGAAATTTGTCTGCTGTTTTCTGTTGTAAATTTCAGGAGACAAATGTTCACATATATTATTTCTAGAGTCTACCTAAACATGTACGTATGCTCATCACTTCTGAAGAGGAGACAAGGAAATTCACATAAAAACCTTCACAAAAAAATCTAGTTTGGGTAACTCTATGTATAACTTGAATATGTAATTTTTCTTACAATTTGCTGTCAAAACCCGCGTTCAAAGGGGTTGTTAAATTTAAATCGACTGCATATTAGCTCCATCATAGGTGTTCTTACAGGACACTGCTTAATAGGTAGACATGCAATACGAATGGGCGTGTTCTCCAACGATTTCTGCAGGAGCTGCATAGACGAAGAAGAAGAGGAAACTGTTCAACATCTCCTGTGCACCTGCCCTTCTCTCTCTGCCAGAAGAAAACTCCATCTAGGAGAATTCTTCTATGAGAACACTAGTGATTTAGTGAAAACGGACGTTAAAAGTCTATCCCAATTCCTTAAAAGCTCCGAGTGGTTCGACTAGAAAGTTGCAAATTTGCTATTTTATTTCTTCTTTTTATGGTATCACAATGGGCCCACAAGGGTCTAAGTGAGTCGACAGCCATTTGAACCTAACCTAACCTGTCAAAACCCATACGAAGGTTTTGACATTATCTGCTTTCACCTTACCATCCTTTTAACTTTATTCTGGAAGTTAATAGCGTCGCGTCAGTTGTTATTTATTAAGCAAACATAATGAAAACACCGTAGATATCCCTGGAGGATGTAGACCAGTAAACAACTTTTGTGATTTAAATTTTTGTTTTCGCTATTAAATTTAACTGGTTCAATTATTTATGTGGATTTTGAAGAAAGAAAAACAAAACCTCTCCAATTAATTTTAAGTTTTCTTAAACTTGAAGAATAATTATTCTTATTTTCCACATACAAAATATTTCGAACATTGAAAACGCTTTTCAACAATGGCTTCTCCTTTATTAACATTTATACGCACCAAAAATGTCTTACCATATAAATAAATCTCATCCTGTAATTTTTTTGTTTTTTTTAATAGTCCCATATTCCCACTCTCTATACATTCTTGACTCCATCCAATTATCTTTGTGGAGCCAAAACAAATTTCAAAATCACATTTTGTGTCGTTTTTTTTTTTTTTTTGTTTGTAAAAGTTATTATTCTAAGAATCCTTAGGAAAAGAAAAAAAGGAATAACACAAACAGCAAGCAATCCAAGACGGGCCAGCATAGGCAGAGAAAAATAAACGATAGAGAGTGAGAGAAAAAAAATTGAATAAAAGCTATGCCCCATACAATAGACCCATGGGTTTAATTTTGCTTCCAACTTTCTTTCCATCACCTCCTGGATTAAGTCCACTTTCAGAAATGAACAATATGAAGGATATTATTTCTAGACGTTATAGGAGTAGGTTTTGTGTGTATTTTTGTTTCAATATCTTTTGTATAAACCTAAGTCATCTTAATCCACAGTTATTTTATTTCTTCTTTAATTTTTCAATCACACTGGGAGAAAAAAATAATAATTCTGGAACAATAAGATGAGAGAGATAAATCATAGTTTTTCCTCTGACCCTATCAATAAAAGACAATTGAAAGACGACCTTATGGATTAAGTAGATTACTATAAAGAAATGGGAGAAAATCAGTTTTATTTAAGGAATTAAATCAGTTTTTTTGGGAAGATTTCCTTAATAGATTTTTGGGGTTATAATTTGTTGTAAATCTATTGAGTTGGTTATTTGAAATATTTAATTAGTTTTTGTTTTTGAAAGATATTGCTAAAGCAAATCAAATCATAATGTGAGATGAAGAACAAAATACCGTGTCTGTTGTGATATATTTTCAAAACATAGAAACATAGTGAAGAAAAAAATATATTTCAATATTAAAAAATATAAACGACATACCTACATAGTATTCTAAGAAAAAAATAAAAGAGTGCTAGTTTTTAACAAAAATACTAAATTGTAATAAAAAACTATACATCCGTTCTTAAAATGTTGCACTTTAAAAAAAAAAAAGAAAAACATTTTCTTTAAAAAAAATGATATGCAGTATTATTAGGATCATTAAAGAACTCTTTCATAAGAAAATTTCATCACAGACTAATGAACCGTTTATGAGGAAATCGAAAAAAAATACGGTCCTCGGGTATACATTATGTGTTTACCAAATAATGAGAATGACTTATTGAATGTGTTTTTTTTTTGTCAACTGTAAATAAGAAATAAAGAATAATACTGCATAGTGGCGTCGGTAATTGCTAGGATCACCACAGGTTTGAGGGGGAGGGGAATTTGTTGCTCGGCAAGATTGCAGCAACTTATTAGCAACAAAATAGCAACAAATTATTGCATCATTGGATTTTGGAATTGGACCTGTAATTGTAGGACACTCTGTAAAAAAGTTACTTTTATACCATATAATCGGTCATAGGGCAAGTTGTGGATTCGATAAAAATAACTCTCGAGATATTAATCACAAGATATAAAGAAACAGCCTGAATCACTGAAGAAATTTCCCGAAGTAGTTTTCGTATTGGTATTAAAAAAACTCCATTTTTTATGCTTACAATAGGCCTGTTCGTTCGTTTGTTCTTGAATTCGCTCTAAAGTATTTTATGTAACACTTTTTTCAACTTATGTTATTTGCCTTGTGTTCGAGCTCGGAGCGCACTTTTAGAGTTCAGAGCTGCAAAAAGTCGAATTTTCTGTTGGAATTTTGTGAAGCAGTGCACTTTCAAGAAGAATTTTGGGAGTTTCTACATCAAATTCAGATCGTACCTATATATTTAATTTCTAAAATAACTTTTCACTAAATATGCAAAAATATACAAAAATGGACGAAAAAGAAAATGTGTGCATACCCAAGACCACAGCCGATGAAACTTTCAACTCTGAAAATGTTCGATGGGAAATAAAACCTGAGCAGCCCTGAGTTCTTTTTACAATTGAATTGTATGGTTACTTACTTCGCTGTTTCTGTGCCGGACGTAAGTCCTTTTTTTTTCAATTTCTTGCTCGCAAATTCATTATCAATAACTTCACACAATTCTCAGTGAAATTATTTCCCATCTTTACGCCCATATTCTGCAATTCGATAGAAAATGAATTGAAATCACTTTTCAATTTCACGTGAAATAAAATTGCTTGTTCGAACTGTCAAAATTCAGGCTTCATCCATTTTTGTTTTGTTTCCAAAGTGAAATTTCTGCTGTTTTTCAAGATGGATGCAATATTATTGGCAATTTTAATAGAAAAAAGGAATCAGCTTTCTAAAGAAAAAATTAGAAGATAAATCAAATGTATTAGATCTACCTGACATAAAGTGAGTAGGTATGCGAATATAAATTTATGAATTTGTTCTAATATGTTTTTGTTTAGTTTTCATGGTAATTTTAGATTGAGCAAAGCTTTTTATATGTTTTAAGTGAAATATAACCTTTTATAAAACTTTCATCGATTCCTCGAATTCATAAGCTCGCAGCAACACTCCGACTTTTATCAAAAATCAATTGACCTTGGCACTTTAAATGTTTTGCAATCCAAATTGTGCAACAAGTGGATCAAATTACACATCCTGGTGCAAGCCATGACTCTTTACTATTTGTGGGAAGAATATCAAAACGGACAACGGGGTTCTTGGTTGCTAGGTGATGCTGGATTTGCACTTGAACCTTTTGTACTTACTCCCTATAGATTTACTCAGAGCGAATTTCAAAAACTACAGCAGCACTAATTTCACAGACAATTCACACAACATAAACAATGTGATTTGAATTCCATCAGAAAATGGAATAAAACGAAATGCAGAACATCCATTTTCATTTTCGAAGTTTCAATTCACAATAGTGAATTGTGGAACACCTAAATTCACTTTCGCCATGTGAATTCAGAATAAGTGAAATGCAGAACATGGGCGTTAGTAGGAAAAAATTTCATTTGAAAAAAAAAAATGAAATTATACCCCATTAGTGATGCAGTTATTTCCCATGTCAGTCCCGTAAAATTTAGTAATACTTAAAAAAAACGATCTCGAGATTTTTATAAACATTAAATTTTGGAAATTATTTTTATATTTTTTCGACACAGATATCCTTTTCTTTGATGCAAACCAAACAAAAGAGAAAAGTACTTCTACATAGAAATATTTTTAATTTTTAAGTAATTCAAAAATGATTCTTTTGGTTTCCACAACTTTTTTAACGCAATAAAATCAATCAATAAATCAATTTTTAAAAATTAAATATTTTAATTTGTTTGGTGTAGAAATTTAGACCAAACAGTTTTTTTACAATATCTTAAATTCTAGACAATTTTGTTTCCTGGATTCAAAAAAAATGCTGTACCTTTTATTAAAATAAAAACCAACCCTTTGAAAACAGTGACAAGAAATTTTAACTTTTAATTATTTTTTGTTACACAGAAGAGCAAATTTGTTATCAATTTCGCAAATTAATATTTTCAATAAAAGTTTTTTTTGTATTGGAATAAAATGTTGCTTAAATTATTTTTTTAGTTTATTACTACTTCCTCAAAATTGGAATACATATTTAGTAATTTTTCATATTTTTTTTTTAACAAATTAAAAGAGAAAAACAATATTTGCATGAAAAATTGGGGAGCAATTATTATGGTGTTACAATAGTCAGAAGATTGAAAAAAACTATAATCAAGAAAAAGAGTATTAGAATTAAAAAAAACACAAGTTTTATTTGCATTTACAATATTAATCCCTTAAGTTTTTGCACAACAGTATGCTAAAAAATATAATAACGTAATTCAAAGTCAAATAAATTTACCTATTATTGCCTATAACATGTTAATGGCTTTGATATGAAAATATTAAAGTATCATCAATTCATGAAAATACCATTGGGAAGAAAGAAAGAAAAAAAAATCTAATAAAAAAAAAATATACCCAGAAATAATGAAAAGCATCTTATTATGCAAATAGGAAATGTCAGTAGATAGAGGGAAATTCCAAACGCCCAAATCCAATGCTAAAAAAAAATATACTCGCAATATAGCTCAAAACATCCCAACCTATATAATCATCTTGTTTCTTGCTCCGACCGACACCCCTCCCTTAGGGGCTGTCTAGTATAATTGAAATTTATTCATAGCAAGAAATTTGCAATGAATTTTGTGTTGGGATATTTTGGGATATTCTTGGCGGCGCGGCGCAGCACATTGGTGGTGTTGTTTCGGTTTAAAAATAAAAGGACATTTCAACGGTAATTGATTTATGGAGAAATTACTTTGCGTTTTGTATTAAAATTGTTTCACAATAAAATAAAACCAATCTAATTTTCAATTTCCTAGCCTCAAAGGCGACGACGTGTAGCGACGCGACACTTTGGCGTTTAGATTGGGTGGCGATGACGGGGATACGGCGCACGCGGTGCTTTGGCAGTCTCGCGTATCCATCTAGATCCTTGGTGATTGTTATCCTGGCATAATTATTGCTTAAATGACATTTTCCCTGCGTCAAAAACATTCATCGGCATCAGGTGATTATGGTTCTGTCGGAGTGTCCCTAAACGAAACGGACACAACCAATATAAAAGAAAAAAGAAAAAAAAACTTTCTCCTGGGAATTTTGTGATTCAATTTTTTCTTAGTTTGGAATTATGATGAATATTTTAACTGCAAAATTCTATCAGACATAAATTGTTTTTATGTGTTTGATGATTCAGGATAATTGCAAGCAGAAAAAAATTCCCACTCTATACCTGCTTGCTCGAATATTAAATGCATGCATTGAGTTGAAAAAGATTTAATTTTTAAACACATGAATGTCGTGGGTCTGTGTGTCTTTTGGTGATGTCCTGTGTGGGCAAAATGCCAAATGTCCTTTGAGTTTATTTCAACTTGCCCAGTTAAAAGGTCATGTACAAGCATTTCTGTTGAAAGTTAAATCATTGCCAAAGGAGCAAAATAGATAAACTGCGTCACACAAGCTTTCCGAAAATTTGTCTTACAAAAAAAAAAAAAAATCCCTGGACGTGGAGCATGCAAAAATCCATTTCGAAGGCGGAAGGCGAATCTATATTGTTCGTTCATGGCTCACTTCGGAAGTGGTATGTGTTAAGTCAACGATGCAAGAAATTGGAATTCAATTACTTTAACTTGGCCATAGTTGATTTTTTTTTTTACCGCATAATGACAATGATGGTGTTAGAAAAAGGTCTTTTGTGTGATGCGCATTGGAATGCGGAGGTGTTTTAGGAAAACAATGAGTTTGGCAAAAAAGTTTTCGTAAATTGTTTTTTTGTTTAATACTGTGTAGGTATATGAAATAATAAATTTTAGATAAAGCAAGGAATTTGTTTCCATTAAGATGATGATGCTGCAAATAAAATGCATGACTGATGATGGTTTTTTTTTTTGTGATTTCTTCAGCTAAAGATTGGGGTGGCCATGTGGGAAAATAGGAACCACATTATAAATCAAGCGACTCTACCTGGTATTTAAATTGAAACTTTATGTTTTAAAAACACAATTTTCGAATGATTTTCTTTACTGGAAAGACCACAAAGATTTTGGTTAGGTATCGGTCTAGAATATATGTACATTCTCCTTAACAATCTAAAATTTTGTTTTGTTAAGTGTGTCCTGGCTCAAGGCCTAATATGGATCTTTAATGACTGACCTTTGCCATATGTAGGTAGGTACATACATTTTTAAGAATATTGAAGACTTGAATTTCAAAAATGTTTCTTGAACAACAAAAATGCTTGCAAATAATTTTTTGTAATTTCAAAACATTACATAGTTACATTAATTTTGAAACTGAAGCTTGCAATCTGAAAAAACTCAGCTCTCAAGAACTAAATGTTCTCATTGTCTGAATCAGTCCAAAGTTAAAAGAAATAATTTTTTAGAATATTAACTTCCCATAGGGAGTTATTGTAATCGGTCCGATTTGTCAAATTGAAATTTTTGACATTTCTCGACGTTTCAAGGTCCCTAGAGCCTATATCAATCATTTTTAGAGAAATGTCTGTGTGTGCGTGTGTACGTACGTTCGTACGTCCGTACATTCTGGTACCATTTTTCGTCGTCGATATCTCAAGAACGAGTAGAGATATCGAATTGAAATAAATTTTGTTTTACAGATAATAACTTCGAAAGAAGCTGAAAGGGCGTTTATTAATATTCAATCAGCTGTTTTTTTTACTATAGCAGTTTAAAAAAGAAGTGAAAATTTTGGTTGGGCTCAAATATCTCACGAACAAATAATGCTATTGACTTGAAATAAATTTTATTCGACACATTATGACGTCATACAAATTTGATATGAATTTGGAAAAAAATCAATATATCGTTATTTTTTAAAATCAAAAAAACTAAAAAAAAAATTTTTATAACTCGAATATCCTTAGATGGAAAAACGATATTAACTTTAGAATAATTTTATTTTACGAAAAATGTTGTTTTTGACTACTGGTGAAAATTTCAAAAAAATTCAATGGACAGTTTTTTTACAAAATATTAAAAACTACAAAAAATTCTACCAAAAATTGGTATAAATTGTCTTTCGACTCAAATTTCTCAAAAACGGGTAACGATATTGACTTCTTGTTTGTTTTATTTTCTACATAACATAATTGTTAGCAACTGATAAAATTTTGACAAATATTGAATGGGCAGTTTTTTAACAAAAAATCAAAAACTGTTAAAAATTCTAAAGAAAAGTAGTTACAATTGTATTTCAGCTCGAATATCCTGAGAACGAACAACGATTGTGCCTTGTAAAATTTTTTATTTTATACATAGTACAATTTTTTATGAAAGGTTAAATTTTGACAAATATCTAATTGACAGTTTTTGACAAAAAATATAAAAAAAAAATAAACTAAAAAGTGGTAAAATTGGTTTTTCGACTCGAATATCTTGAGAACGAGCAATGATATTGACTTTGCCATTAGGTATTTAATTTTTTACATAATAAAATAAAATGATGGGATTTTCGTTTTTAAAAGAGATAGTTACAAAATAATTAACTATCCTCGCTTAGAAAAATATATATTTGAAAAACTTCTCGCGCATGCGCTTTCGCTAACACGAAATTATAGGGTTTACTCTTAAATATGTGCTAGCAGTTATTGATTATAGCAACTGTTAAATATTCTTTAAGAATTTTGAAGTTTGGTGATTTTAACCTATAATTATGTCTAATTACAAGGTAGGTACATAAGTGATGAAGCGGTGAACAGTTGAAGACTTATTTTATTATGCACCCTTTGACAATTTTTAAAACGTCATATCCCTCCATAACTTAAAAATGAAATAATAATATACAAATATTTCAATGAATTTCTAAGCCTCAAAATGGGTAAACTATAAAACCAAATCATGTATTTCACATCTTTTTTTTTACATAAAATAATTCCCACCCATGAATCATGCATCGACAAAAAAACAAACTTTAATTTAACACTTTAATTGCAAAACTCGTTAATTAGTTGGAAAAAAAAAGTTTTCGGATGTTGCTACCTTCCTACCTATACCAACCATAAAATCAACTTTTAAATTGAACTCAAAAAAAAAAATCAGAGTAAACGTGCACATATTCCTGTCCATTCGAATGCTATTAATTTTCATTTAATTTAATGGCTTCGGGGAGAGTTGAGTTTCAATGCTCCATTTCACATTCTGCCATTCCCCAGACTTACCGTCTCCATTTCGCCCATTTTAAATCAGCTAACGTGATCGGAATCACACCAAACCAAACCAACCAACCGAACGAGGGATTTTCAGTCGGTATCAGTATTCAAACTAAATTCAACATCACAATCTAAAAATTAACTCTGACTCAGAAATCAGGATACATTCGAGATACTATTTCATGTAGATATGTGTATAAAAAGGAAGATACAACGTCCAAAGAGCCAAACACACATAATCTATTTTATCCTTTTAAAATGAAGTATCCTTTCGACAAAATCATGTTGGTGCTGTATACAGCCCCCCAGACATATTTCCAATGTGCTTGTAATCTCATTAAACTGGAAATCAAGCATCATCATCCCTGGGGGTAGGCCGTCATCGTTGGCCTGAACACTGGACATTGGATAACGAAGGACGACGCGAACAATTGCACAGCAATTGTCCGAGCAAAATTCATTGACTGGACATTTTCATATTCGTGTGCACATTAGAAACATATACATACATAGATACATGAGGCATGAGAGACAAACAATTTCACTCTCCTAAATATGTTACTGTATCTATAAGTATGGCTAGCCTGCGGACCAGAGAGGACATTTTTATCATTTATCATGTGAAAGGATTTTAGCTACCGAAACCGCAAAAGGGTGGGTAACCAATTTGACGTTTTATGTTGTTTATAACGTCAGGCATAAATTGATCATTAAAGCAACATTTTCAGAGTCAACATGCACAGTGGTCCGGTCCTTGTTCGGTTGGTAATTGTCTTTGACAGAAAGGATATAATAATAAACTCTGGCAGTATAGACATCCAGTATAATATTCGACGGAAATGGCTGTCTGGTAAAGGCATTGTCATATATTTTGTTCATTGTATTATTATTACATTATTTCTTGTCATTATACATTTTACTACCTGTACACATCAATTTCGAACATGAGAGATTTTTAATTTGATTTACCTATAAAAATGATATGGATTAAATCAGACGATAAAAAAAGGGACATGTGTTTTTTATAATAAAAAATTATAAATTTAGATTTTAATTTAGTTTCGCGGTGAATTTGTTCATATGCCACTAAATTAAATAATTGCACTTAAATTTTATCTTCAATATTAAAAATTGAAATAAAATGCGTGACCAAAAGTTGAACGAATTAAGTTAAAGTTAAACTGAAACTAGTGTTTTTACAAAGTGATTTACATTGATGTTTTTTTTTTAATATTCGTAACTAGTTTAGTTTGAAATGAAAAAGAAAGATTTACTAAGTTCACATTACTTTATATATGGCCTTTTGTTTAGACGACTATTAAATTTCTGTCCTCTGAAATTAATGGAAACATCCCACTGCCAATTAATTTTAGAATCATAGAATACGTTTACGTAACAATATATATGTACATACTAAGACTCATAGCCAGTCTGTCTGGGTTCCCTTGATTCAAATTATTTTGTTTCTCATTTTCCCACAAAAGAAGACGAGACCATAAAAAGATTCTGAGCCTATGTTCTGTACAACTCAGGCGTTAACTTTTCGCATCCTTAACAAAATTGCAGAACTAATCTGACTGGAATATCCAGTGGAAGGCGATAAGAACTGTCAATCTTCTGTGACAACAAAATAATAAAAAAATAGGTAATTGAGAAAATTGAAAATAAATTTAAAATAAAAGAAAAAAAGTGAAGTAAATAAATTACCTTAAATATGTTCGGAATAATCTTACAATATTGCAAATCGACCAACGAGCGATTTCGGGAGTTGTAACCACTTAGGCGGGATGCAGCTCTCGTGCTTGTATATAGAAGAGATGCGCCCCCATATGAGGCAGGGACTTCCAATACTTCATTCCGATTTGTTCCGTTCGATAATATTAATGCCTGACAAAGTTACAGAACCTTATTGAAGCAATAGAATGATTTTCGTTCTAATTTTCAACTTTCTCGATAGTTACAGAACACAGGTACTGAGTCGATATTAACACGCGACTAAGATTAAGGAAAAGTACCTATTAACAAAATTCTCACCTCGTCATTTCATTTATTCCTAGTTTTAAGTTGGCAGCGCGGGAATTTGACACCTGTCAAACTCAGCTGTCATTTTTGAAGTGTCATAATATTAGTTGAATGTTTTGGGTGATGGAATAACAGACAGTAAACACTGAATTATCCAACAACGTTTTCATCAGCGTTGAGGAACATTTATTAACTCGGTGGATATGTAAATAAACAAAATGGTAGCATTTGGGGCTAAGGGAACTCACAGATAATCTAAGAGGTGGCGTTGTATTGAGACAAAGTGATTGTTCGGTGTGTTTTATGGTCAAAATGTGTCATTGGTATATAACTTTGTTAATAATTTTCATCAACAATTTATCGGTGCACGCAATTTATTTTACTGTACTTTCAAAACCGACAAAATGAATGACCCTTACTTTTTCGGAGAAAGAAAAACTTAATTCTTGGAAAATCATTCAGACAAATTTATGGATTAATCGAATTTTATAAGTAGGTAAGGCTGGAACCTAAAACTAACATGTCCGTTAATTTACTTTTTTCATTTTTAATATTATTTCTTAGTTTTAAAACTTTATCGTCCCAAGGATTGTTTTTAAAAAAAATGATTTTTTTGCCCTAGTTCAAAATTTTCAAAATAACAAAAAAAAATAAAAAAATTTAGAGCATTCAAAATACCAAGTTGTAAAAAATCTTTGTTACCTTTAACATTTTGTTCAAACTTTGTTTTACAAGAAAATTGCCTCGTCCACTTGACAGCAATATTTTGCTTCGGATGTTAAATATTAAAAAAAAATTTACACAAAATAATAATTTACAAAGTGTTATTTTTATTTAAAAGTCGTTTTTTAATTTGAAAAACAAAATTAAAGAATCAAATTTTAACTCACCCCTGTTCCGCTATAAAACCCGCTATCCAATTTTTAAAATACTGTTCGTTTTTAATACTTATAAAATTACTGAGCTGTCGTATATGTTCAGATTGAATGCCAATTTCAGAAAAAAAATGAACAAATTGGGGGGAAGCACTGGGAAGGCGAATACGCAAAATTTATCGTGTATACTTTAGACTTTTAGGTGAGCAAAAAATCCATACATTTTTCCTTAACCGATAGAAAGTTAAAAAAAAAAACAGAATGAATATATTAGAGCCAACTCGTAACTCTTTCAATGGAGTGGACATTTTTTCTAGGTTCAATTTTTTTCAGTTAACAAACTGGACATTGCAACAGCTTTTAAAAACTTCTACAATTTTTTGCAAATTCTCCAAACTAAGACTTGAGGGTGTTGTTTGATTTTAAGAATTAAAAATATTTTTCGACATAATTCTTCTATATTTCGGAGTGTGTTAGGATTCTAAAAAGAAAGATTATTTACTAATAAGGTCTAAGGCCCTAAAATTTCATAGAGTGAACGTTTGTTTTCAAAATCCGTCATTTTCTCCACTCGGTGTTTTTTTAAAATCCCTTTGTTAGGAGAAATCCCTATTCTTTACGTGTACCATCACGGTTAACAGTCTTTGTAAACCTTAAATTTATAATTATAAGATTGAAAATAATTGAAACATCCATTATTTGCCTGGTTAATAAAATGGTTTAAAAAAAAAAAAATCTTTAAGTATAATTGCTGCTATTCCATTTTCAAGTAGCTATAAGAAGCTAAGCAGAAAATTCTCTATTGCCATAAGACTTAACGTATAATAATTTAATTAGTTCAATGAAGATACAATCCTTGTGGAGTGAAGTGAAAAGTGAGTTTTTGAAGAGCTTAATTGAGTTATTCAAGGATCTGTAATGATCAATTTTAGATTTTCGTAATAAATTCAAACTCATCAAAAACTTACAAGAACGAGTAGAGGATATATGTACTTATTATGTGTGTGTGAGTATGTCGTTATAGCTGCTAGGAGATGATTCCTTCTTATCAACCATTTTTCAACAGAAAACGCACATCCTAGAGAGTTAAGTTTATTATACCCTTAGGTTGACAGCAACGAACTATGACAAAAGAGAAGGTGGCAAACATGGTGATGTGTTGTATTTAATTTATTTAAGATTATTTATCCAGGTAATGGAGTGATATTCCATCCATTCTTCATTCGCCTATTTAAGAGAATGGAGGATTTTCAATTAAGTTAAAGATAAAATAACAACCAGCCACCTGTTCCTGTATAATGTACCTCTACCTATAAAGCAGGTATGCGTTGAATGTAAAAAAAGTTATGCTTTAAAATTTGCTGAATTTTTTTTTAAATTCAATTCCTATGTCCTAAGATTGTGTGTCACGATAACTTCTTGGTTTTAAATATATAACGAGTCACCTAAATCTTTCACAACGTTCTGTGATGTTGATGTTTATTTAATTTGATAACACGACGACGACGACGACTGCAAAGTTGAAGATTTCAGCTCATTCAATGGGGTGTGTGATGTGATGCCATCAAGCATCGCACCATCAGAACTACACGCTTTAAACGCCCCCGCAAACAAAACCCCCTAAGCTATATAGGCAACCATCGCCACCATCGCCATCATAGGATCGGAAGGAAACCTTATTTTAAAGAATGTACATATATTTATATTATTATGATAGAGTCACGTCAATTAAAATCACATTTGGTGCGCCAGGATGTTGGGGGAAAAATAATATACCAACGCTGGTATTTATCATTTCTATATTTCTGAAAAAAATATTTTGAATACCATCTTGCAGAGCCCCATTTGAAAATGTTTTTTTTATTCTTTCTTTTTTTTTCTCCCTTGTGTAATATCTTTAAAGGCAACACGTATGTTTGCGTTTTCCCTCAAATATCATCTTGAAGGTGTATTTCGTTTGTTTCCTTAGGGGAATGTGTAGGATCCCACTGTGGTATCAAAGATATGTTATATGAAGAGATAGGGATATGAAAAAATGGCATCCAATTACGTTACAGAAGTGAATATCATTGCCTTTAAATTAAAAAACAAGATACTTGAAGTTATTTCAAAGAATTGCCGTTATTTCTACTTTTGAATGGTATTTTAATTCAAATCACTTATAACATGTGATATCGTTGAATAACCAAACATGTTATGTTTATATCTAATAAGTACTTTTTTTTTTGGCTAACGGAAATATTATTTTCATATTCTTAGGTATATGTAAATATTTCGTCTGTTGGAAAGCAGTTATAAGTCGAAAAACGTAGTGTTTCAGAAAAGAGAGAATTCGGCATCCCAAATAAATTGACACGACTTTGTAGGTTGACCATGACCAACAATAGGCGGATTGCTATCCAGACCAATCAACATCATTAATGGACTCCGACAAGGAGATGGTTTGGCCTGCCTCCTTTTCAACCTGGTGTTGGAGAAAGCAATCTGTGACTCTGGCACGGCAACAAGTGGGACCATCGGCAACAGGTCCAGCCAGATACTGGCTTACGCAGACGACATTGACATCATCGGAAGAACCGAACAAGCTGTACACGATTCCTTCATCCAGATCGAGCAGGTGGCACAAAATCTGGGGCTGCACATTAGTGAAGGTAAAACAATGTACATGGTGGCGTCGAATGCGAAAAGAACTGTTGGTCAAACAATCGATGTATCGGAGCAAGAATTGGAAGTGGTGCAATCCTTTAAATACCTTGGGTCAATAGTAGCAGTCGATACCAATATAGAAGAAGAGCGCTGAGTGGCACAATTCCAACAGAGCCTACTAGTCTGCCAAAGCTCTTCAAATCCAGAAATCTCACCATAACTTCAAAACTGCTGCTGTATAGGGCCATGGTCCTGCCAGTACTCACATATGGATCCGAAACTTGGGTGCTAAGCAAAGGACACTCTGACCTCCTAGCCGCGTTCGAGAAAAAAGTCTTAAGGAGAATTGTTGGTCCCATATGTGAGGAAGGACGATTCCAGAGACGGTACAGTCATGAATTGTACGCAATCTACCTTGAAGCAGACAGAGTGACAAAAATTAGGCTCGGTAGACTCCGGTGGGCAGGGCACTTAGCTCGCATGAGTGAAGAGGAACCGGCTCGGAAAGTCCTTTGTGGTACATTCTATGGTAGACGGCAGCGTGGTGGACCATGCTTGCGGTGGAGAGATGGCGTAGACCAGGACGCCCGAAGCCTTGGGGTGCTCAACTGGGTGGCATTGGCTTAAGACCGGGATAGGTGGAGAGACTTGTTGAAGGAGGCCGGGACCGGACCCCGTATGTCGAGCCGATGAAAATCAGAACGGATACCTACATATGTTTAGGAAAAAAAAACGTTTTCACTTAAATTAAAAAAAATTAAATAAGAAAAATCAGTTTTTTTTTTTGAAAAATACAAAAATATTTTTTGAAAATTTATATTTTTCTTAATCAATATTAGTTGACCTTTTTAAAAATCTTCTTTATAAAAAAAAACTTATCAAAGTTTCTTCAACTTCAAGTAAAGTGTTCCACACCATAACCATTTTGCTACGGGCTACTACGTTTTGTATGTAAAGGGTTTTCCAATAAGAGATGCTATTTTGAATAGCCCGCTATTTTTCACCGTTGAAAAGTAGAAATTACTCCATTAATAAAAATGGAACGATACACGCTTCAACAGCATGGCAGAACAGTTTGATAACTAAAACAATTTTTGGTTGTCGTGAAGCACCTTTTTGGACCGCGTTTCAGAAATTGGTTTAAAGATTTGAGCTACCGGGACAAGTAAGCGATGTGAAGGAAAAAACCCGTGCACGTCGCTCAAGAACATGAATATTGCTGCTGTAGCCCAAAGTGTTGAAAAAACCTAGGTTTGTCCATTCCTTGTCGTTCTTTGGAATTGGGTATTCCAAAAACGTCATTACACCGTATTTTGCATAAAGACTTATATCTTAAGGCTTATAAACTTCAGTAAACACAAGAACTCAAACCGGCTGATCATCAACAACGTCGTGTCTTTGGGTCCTTGAAATCATGAGGCAAGACCTCAAAGACCTCCTTTTACTTGCTCACAAACACAGTTTTTATTTTTAACATACAGTGTTTTTTAACTCAACCATTAAATAATTTTTTTGTTGGAGATTGCCTTTTATTCTCCCTCAGATCAAAATTCTTAAGACTCAGAGCCACAAAACATGAAAAAGGATACAAACAAAATTTAAATTAGAATTGCCTTCGGACAACAAAAAAATGTAAAAAAGCAGAATTTATAAAAGTCCTTAAAGGATATAACCGGACAGCTTAAATTGGCTATATCGACGTAATATGCATTTTATAAATGTACATAGGATCATACTTACACACAACTGATGATATTATATCCTTTCTCTTAAATCATGTTAAATTAAGCTTTGCCACACGTGTTATCTGCACTCTCTCTCTCTTCGTCCTCAATTGCATGCAAAAAGGATTGCATTTTATAATAATTCTATGTAAACACACCACATTTCCGTGAGCACATGTTGTCCTTTGTAGAAAAGTGAAAATGCCCTTACAATGTCAACACCATCCTGGAGGAGCTGCTGACATGCATCAGGACATTGATGTGTACCTCGTCCAACGACCACCTTTGTCATGTTATCACAGCTAGTATAATTTGCATTTTCTCTCTTGTTCTGATGGCCAAATGAAAACATTTATATTACCAGTATAGTATATACTTATGTACATGCAGAATTATTAAAAAAAAAAAATTGAAAAACCATACAGTAATCGGATTTAATTTAATTGAGCAAATGTTGAAATCCGCTTTTGCATTGTCCAATGTCCTCCATAAGAGGATCATCAGTGAATATTCTAACGTTTTCAAAAAAGTTACTCAAAATCGATTTACACGTTCTTTATTTCCCATATTTTTAATGCTGTTTTGGGTATGACGCATTTTAAGCCATGAAGGCTTTTTTCGCAGTGGGATTTTAGTCCTTGATTGATTTATTAAAAGGTTCCTGTTTTGTAGGGAAATATATAGGTACCAATCCAAAAAAACATTTTTTGTTTTTGTAATTTTCTATCATTTTTCTTAATCTCATCAAGACTTTGAAGAATATAGGATCAAACTTTTTGTGGGGGACCTTTTCCTTTTTGGGAATTATTTAATGCTTACAAAAAGACCCCTTGGTCCTTAAAATTTGGTGATTTAAAATTAAAATAATGCTATCGGCCTAATACATAATATACTACTCGCTTATAAAAAATGATGACAACATTGGGTCGAATAAATTATTATCAGATGTATTTTGAGGTATCTATTGTTTTCGAAGGACACACCAAGAACCATTCCTTTGATTGTTATCTTTTGTTTCCAGTGTATATATACCTACTCATAGTATTGTATTGTGTGTGTCTAAAAAAAAAAAAGATGAAAATTTGGCTCCTATTTGTTATGCTAAAACTAATTCAAAGAAAATATTCAAATACAATATTTCATAAAAAAAAAATATTGTTTGCGAGCAACACAAAAAAAAAATCAATGACACTTGGGTAAACATCTAATTTATTCAGTTTCTTGATTACATAAAATATGATTTGGTTGCCTAACCAAACAAAGAAAATTATTTAAATATAAGACTGATAGGTTTAGACTTTAATTTATAGAAATTTTATAGAAAAGTCCCTTCGAGGTACAAGTTCAAAACCTGAAAAACAGTTAAAAGCAATAATTAAAATAGGTTATTTGGGAAGTTGTAGAAAGTGTTTAGGAAAAACTATAATATTTTTAAAGGATTGATATTTCGAAATTTCAGCAAACTTTTTTGCCGGGATTTAAATCGAATCCACGCTTTTCACAACCGTCCTTAGCCTATTAAAACGGAATTCGTATAAAACCCTGAATTAAAAAATCTCATAACTTCAGAATCCCAGAATTTCGAAGAACTTAGCATTTTGTTTTTGTATATACACAAGTAAATATGAATCAGAATGAACAAATATCTGGAGTCCTCAAGAGATTAGCAAATTGTTTTTATTGATGAAATCGCCGAAAAGTTACTAATTAGAGTTGGTGTGCACCAGGGAAGCGTCTTGAGTCCTTTACTCTTTAGTACATGACTTGACCTTCTGCTTGAGGACCAGGCGGCGGATTCCAAAATGAAACAGTTATTACTTGCTGATGATGGATCATGCGTCCTTGAAATGAACACTTAAAAACTCTGCCAAAACTAAATGTGATCAAAAAATGGCACCCAAGATTGTTCGTGGAGCGCTTACGTACAGCATGACCAACTTAGCTAGAACTGTCCTGTTAAAAGAAAATGTCCTGAGAACAGTTAAAATGGCAATATCATAGAAAGTAATGTTAGACCGCGTAGAAAAAGCAGACCCAAATACTCCTGAATTAAACAAATGCAACGACACCTGCATTTAGTTGGCCTCAGACATGGAAAATTCCGAAACGTCTATCGACGTTTTCTGTGGAGCCTTACGGTAAGCAGTACAGTTGTGGTCGCACTCGAAATCATGATAAATTCCGGTAAATGATGGTGGAAATTAGAACCCTGACTCGTATTTCGTTAATTTCGCTACTTTCATAATTTTTCTCAGAGCGGAAAATTCGAGCCTACATAGATCAACAATATTCGGCTTCGCCTTCGGTCTGAAATAACATTTAATTGTTACAACAACTTTAATATGGGTACTTTTTAAATAAAGCAATCATTTTTAATAATCCTAACGAATTTTATCCTCATCTTAAGCTTTTCCTGCTAACCAGCAATTATTTGCTTTCCTTTCATAATTTATTTGATTATAAAATTCATTCTCTCCTACGTATTCCTTTCCGGCATATTAACATAAAGTATGCTTGATAATAATAATTTTATCTGGTCTTTCAGAGCTATTTTCAATTCAACGAAGAAGCTAAAGATATAAAAACATATACTCGTAATATTTTACACAAGGCAGGAGCATCTAAATGTTATACACCAAAGCATACTGTATTCATTCATCAAGGATTCGCCCACACAGATAAGTTGGCTAAAAATAGAATCTTTAGTCTTTTAGTCATAATATCATAGCTATTTGTTTTGAATAAAGGTTAACCACATTCTCTCCGTCGTCATCGTTGTTTTTTTTTTCATTTTTATTTTTTTGGTTTGGTTTAATATGTATAAAGCAAAAATGTCATGGGTTTATTTGAGCTTATGGTTCCAAGATATGGATATAGATATATGGATTTGTGGTAACCAGTCATGCAGCGCATCGCTTCAACCTTTTATACAATCCTCAGATATTATAGGATGGTAATTATTAATGGTTCGGTTATTGCCCAAAAGTCCTTGTGCATATTCATTTTGCCATTCAGCCATTCAACAGCTATTTAGGTTCCAGAATAGGTAAGGTATTCTGAGTATGATTTATACGGTGGTGACCATATTTCGACTTGAAGAAAACGAACTCAAGAAAGTTCTACTATTTATTTTCTTTATCTGCAAAAAAAAATTGAAGACTTAAAATAAATAATAATTCGAAATTGAATAAAATAAAGTATTTTACAAATTTAGTTATTTTTTTTTCAAAGTTTTTAAGTGGTATGTTAAATTCATGACTTCGCACTGGACTTTAAAAATGATGTGACCATACCTATTTTTTTTCTTAATTTCCTTAAAATCAGGCGCTTTCCCGTATGTCATTCAGCGAAATTTATTCAGTTGATCCATTCAAGAGCAATAAAGCTCTCGAAAAATGCTTCGCTATTCAGGTGAATAGGAGTGTCTGTATATACCTAACTACTATCCTTTTTTGTTTGTGCGTAAAAATTTCATGAAAATTAACGATGAATACCGACCTTAATGTTATTCATAATATAAAAAAATAAAAGTATTTTCCACATATTTCACTTTTTTTTTAATCCAATATTTTTTTCTGACTCAATATTTTTATGCACTACTGTGTCTACGTTCTGCAACTCCCACATCCTGAATCTTCTCAGATGGAATACGTGGATTAAAACAAAAACGATGTGACTCGGGATTAAAATGGATTTTACACACTCGTCTGGTTCTTTAAAAAAAAATTTCGGGATGAAATTCATTGAAAGTCTGGAACTATGTGAGTAAAATTACAATAGAATTGTCGAGAGAATTTGTCGATTTGTCTCGACAACAAAAAAAAACGACTAAAAAATTTATTGATGACTTAATATAGAGAAAAAGGAAATAAAATTAGTCCTACACAAAACAAATCGTTGTTTTCATTTTTGAGAAACAAAAGGATTTAAAAAAATCAAAAAGAATAACTTGTGAAGAACATTGTGAGCCCATTTAGAATTCATAAGGAGTCAGTTTAGATCGGTCGGAATGCCAATGTGAGATGAAGAGAGACTACTATTTTTTAACCACACCGCATAAAAAAAATATTTTGTTTGTTTTTAAAATCAAAGTCAATCACCATAGATTATCAAACGAAAACATATGGTCACCCCAAAATTATTCAATATTGCCAAAAGAGAGGTATCGGATTATATGACTCCTTTTTTCGAACTCATACATACTTACCTATATTATTTGAGCTCTAAGTTGCTTTTACAAGTATGTATATCCTTTTTGAACGAGTTGAATTTAACCGCAAGCAACAACTCTGAGAATCTTTCTTGCTGTTAATCAATGTGTGGGAATTAATCAAAGGATGTGATATATATAGTAAGACGACAGCTCAAATTATATGTGTAAAAGCTTTACTTTAGCTGGAAAACTGAGAGAAAATAATAATAAATATAAATTCAAGAAATGGATACTCAACTCAGACGTGAATGTATACTGCCGCAGGTGAACAAACAGTTAAATGCACAGAGAGCAGTAAACATTTATCCTTGTATGAAAGTTGGGTATTGGATTTTTAAGAGTTTTCTGTAATACCCAGAGTCCCTTTCCATTTGTATGAACGGTGGGTTATTAACTATCAGGAAGTTTATGGAGGAGAACTACAACTGAAGGTAGTTATGTATGTCTACAGCAAGGATGTGAATTTGATTGCAATTTATATGGAGTCATCTGTTTCTTATTTCGAGAATTATTTTACTGCACTCCTGTGAATTGGATATGGAACGAAGAATTTTTTTATGCGCTTGAACGGTAATATTTTAGCAGACAAAAATGATAAGTTGAAACTACTTTTAAACTTGAAGTATATTATATTTCTTTGCTTTTTTTTTCATCAAAGAAGAATCACTCAGATTCTTCTTTGGTGAACTTTAAGATACATGTGTGCTGTTTTGTGGCTGACAGTTAGGTTGGAATAGGATTTTATAACTGAATTATTTAATGAACTCCATTTATTTTGTTTTAAGCTGGCAAAAAAAAAATAATTGAGGTTGAATTCTAAAGAAAACAAAAACTAACAAGACAAAAAAGTTATACATACATACATCGAAAGATAAATGGAATTGTCCAGTTTTATGGAGAACATCGACAGGCCTCCCGGTATTGGATTGTTCCATGTCTATGACCAAGTAAATGTTGCTATCATTGCATTTGTTTCATTCAGGAGTTTTTGCGTCTGCTTTTCTTCCTCTATAATTTATAAAACTTATCTTATAAGAACTTAACCTCACAAATGCAAATACAAATAACAAGCACACTCATCAGAAAAATGTTATATTAGCTTTAACTAACAATCGATTTATAGGAGCAAACACTTCCACATCTTTATTATTGGAGCAAACAGTCAAATAAATATCTGACAAAAGAGTTATATCAGCATTTACTCCAATAAAATGGACTTATTGAAGGAAATAATCCTTTCGGCAAATACTTCAATCAAAATCTGATAAATGTAACTCATATCATCTTTTACTCCAACAACGATTGTCTTAATGGAGAACAATTCTTTCTGCTTCTTTAATACTGGGTGCTTTTAAATTGAATGAAATACTCCAATAAATAGTATTTGATGAAGGATTTGTATCAGCGTTCTAAAATAACAATTATCTTATTGGAATAAATTTTGCATGCTTCTTTAATATTGCTTTAATATTGGAACACAATACTTCAATTTTCTTTGATATTATATATTGAGTGTGCTTACAGAAAATTCAATTTGACGCATCTGTAACGCTCATGTTATAGAAAATATCAAAAAAAAAAAATGCCATAATTATATAAGAATTTAATACAATAACAATTTTATTTGCATTTAAAAGGGCTATAATACGCTCCATAGCGAATTGTGAACAACTTTTTGAATTCGAAAATCAGAAGCTGAACTGTTTGTTATGCTTTTGTTGTTGGTTATGAGTAGTTTTACGTATTTCTCTGTTGAAATTTTGCAAAGTTGTAATAAGTAGTTAACCTGCTTTGTTAAAATCAGTCTACATACTAAATAAAATTTTTTTCAATTTACTTAATTGATATTATTTCAGATATTCATTTGAATTTAATCAGGAAATAGATCAAACTAGCCAATCTACTCGTTTAAAGTAAGATCACCTCAAATAATATATCCTACTCCGTTGAAATTATCCAACAAATTTGTTTTCAAACCTTTTTCTTTTAAATTCAGTCACTGGGTGGAAGTTAAACAACCTGCTCGGCTAATATAAGTCAATCTTCTTGGCTGTTACATTTAATTTGTTTCGTTGAAATTATTGAACCTACTTGGTTTTTAGGAGTCATACTTTTGAAAAATTATTTAACAGTGACTTGTTTAATCCACTTTGCTGAAATCAGTCTACATACTTTGGGGCATATTCAAAGTCAAACTTTAGAACCGAGTCCAACTGAACTGGAGTCTAAAGTTAATACACAGGTTAGAAACATCTGCTATTCATAAAGAATTTGGCAGCTCTGTTTAGTAAAAAAACAGAACTCTACTACAATTTTAGTACTATATTGCCTGTCAATCCTTTGAATTCCAATTCAATTTTTGACAGATAGAAAAAAACAACTCAGTCAAAGAGTCAATCGTTTTTAAGGATTGAGCTCCAGTTTATCTTTTGGACCCGGATCTAAATTGTCTAGTATATGAATAACATAAACCCCAGGTTAGTTTAGAAGAGACAAAAAATCAGTTTGTCAGACGACTATGAATATGCCCCTTTATACTTAGTTGAAATTGCTCAACCTGCACTAGATAAAAGTTAGTAAAGTTACTTGCTTGCAATAAGTCAAGTAAAAAAAAGTTAAAATTGATTGAAGTTAGTAAATTTACTCGATTAAAATAAGTCAACATAGATACTCGGTTGAAATTAGACAAAGTTCCAGAATGAACTATAAGTAAAGGTAGAACTATAATCGTTAAACGTCAGCTGAAGTGGTCGTAAGAAATGAAGCGAATACGAGGAATTTATATGACGCGCCCATGATTGCGATTCGTTAGGCTTCGTTAACTTTCGCTATCGATAGCTCCTGCGAAAGTGAATTGACACATAGATACAAAAATCAAAATGGTGGAAGCACATAATATGGCTGACTTCTCCAATTGAGTGTTCGGAAAACTAATTTTCGTTCGGTTTTGACATTAGCTTCCTACCACGTCCGACTATTATAGTTCCACCTTAAGGCTTCTCAGTCTAAGCAACAGATGTGATCACTGAAATGTGGCAGCTTTTAAAGTTAAAATTAAATAAGCTGCTATCTTTAAATCAATTAAATATTCATAATCATGTCTTCTCTTAACGTGAATCATTATTTCAATTTTTCTCCTCTCAGTTATTATTTTTTTTTTAAACTCCTTGTAAACTTGATTGACCTACTGCCTTATTTTTAGATTTTTAATTACATTTAATTAAATTGCATTAATTAAAATTTATTTCTGTTGAATACATAAACAAAAAAAAAATCATAATGACAGGAACTATTCTATAGCTACATAGGAAGGAAGACATGGGCACTTTTATTTTTAAGTTCAAAGGTTTTTCATTAAGTCAAAACTCTAAGTCAATACTCTCCTCCACATTTAACCTGGAAGAAAAATCATGAAAGTCCTCAACCCTATATGCAATATGCAAGTACAAAAAACAATAGAACAAAAAAACGTGTCTGTTAAAAATTTAATTAACGAATGTAAGTCCATTTCTATAGACACCATCAATGTTGAGAAGCAAAAGCAAATACAAAAAACTATAGAGGGCTTTCCTGGATGCAGAGAGCAAAACTGCTATTCATACCACATCGAGCTTACCCCTTGTAATTGCATTTCAAAATGCTGCATGCTTTTCAGTAAAATTTTGCATTTGAATGGAGAACTACAACATTCCTGATGGTTTATACCTCTATACCTACTACGAGAGTGAGTCCTCGTATCTTTTTTTTAATGTGAGTGAAGAAATACGTTGGAGAACGCAACACGAACAACGTCCGTCCAGATTGAATAGTTATTCAGTTACCCAACAGACCGACCGACCAACCATCCAACCAACCAACCGGAAAAAGCTTAATGCAGGGCAATACAGCTTGACGCTGGAATGTACAGTGTAAACTGTACTACACGCAAATTTGCCTGGCAAGGCTATGTAAATGTAAATGCAAAGTAAAGTAGAGAATAAGCAGGGCTACAAAAGGTTATTTCTGCCAAGCAAGACTTAAAGCCTATTGTTTTGTTTTCATAGTAGTTATCTAGTTGCATGGTGTCGTTGTTTCGATGGAATATCAAGTGGCATGCACCACAAGTTGGAAAATTGTTTTAAATGCTTTATTTGCCTTGCTCCGATTGCATCGAAATTGAAAGAAGGTAAAGATACTCAACTCGTATTTAGACCCAGGTGGGTTCATTGATTTAAATTTATGTAAAGGGTTTTCAAAAATGGATTTCTAAAGAGGGGAGATCTATTATTTGTTTTAACAATTAGTTGTTGTCTTTCTCGGTCATTATTGACTTTAAGTGGAAGTACTTATTGTTGGTTAAATGGCAGAATAATTGATTAGAAAGACCCTGAAGTTGATATACTGCAAGCTAATGGACTTTACTGTTGGATAAGTTGGATTTTACTGGTCTAGTTCTTTTGCTTTTTTAGTCTTAAGACTTGATTAAGATATTAGTTGATTTATGTGTCTGAGAAGATTATAGTGAGAATATCTTCCCTTGCTTGCCAATGTAGTCCCATTAATATGGAATTAAATGGGGACATCCGGTAACGTGGAGTAATGAGAAAAGCCGTCTTTTGATTTCAACTTAAAGTAAAATTTAAGAACCATAATGCGACACTTAAAAACAGCTTATTTTGCAACAACCATCTGCTATACAGCTACATCTGGTATGTAGCTAGATACTTTCTTTTGAAAAAAGAAAGCAGTTTTACGTCAAGAGAACGCAAAAAATCATACTGAATTATTTATTTTTATTCTTGGGGAAAATCAAATAAATGTACTTGTGCAGCTGATGGAGGAAACAGTAATCTTGAAAAATGGTAGTCTATAACTCAATTTGAAGTAAAAATGAGAATAAAATAGAGGATGTCGATAAAGAAGTTATTTATTTCTTTCTTTATCTTTAAATGCGGTTGCAGTTCTTCTTTCAACTTGATGCTACGTTGTTTCCACCATACCTGTCCTATAGTGTAAATATGAATTATGTAGGTTCACGGTACCTTGCCTACTACTACGATTGCGACTATAAAAAGAAAATCAGTATTAGAAGGTAAATATTTTTATTTGTATAGTATAATTAATAATCCATGAAAAGTGGCGGGCGAGGCGGCGTACCTACGATGTCACGATTTTATAGAAATCTACTTCAGAACGTCAATTTTTAAAAATCTTGACTAAAAAATTGACCTAATAATCAAAATATCGACAAATATTTAATCTACTTTTTGCAATTGCAATTTTGCAAAATGTATATTTTTGATCCCGATAAATATTGGAATTTTAGAAACTGAGCATGCGATTTTATTGAAAATCTAATTTTTATAATTTTTACACCAAATGGTGTTTTTAAAATTTAAAAATAAATGTATTCACGATTTTTTTAAATATTGAGGACCGCTTTACTCAACTTTTTGAATTTGAAAAAGTTTCGTTGGTCTCTGAGATTATATGTAGCTTTTTATGTTGAATGGAAAGAGTCATCATTGTTAAACAAATGTCGGAATTCAGATTTTTTTAAAAAATATTTCCTCAAGCCTTTTTCAAGCATTTGTCAACCTTATGTCATACTAAAATTCTGAGATCAGATTTCTGTATCGAAATCGATTGACGAAACAAATTTTTGAATTTGAAAATTTATCATAGATTCGTATACACACAATTTGGTAGTATTGAACATATAACTTTATATTTCACGAATACTTTTCTAACTTTTGAAAGTAAATCTTAAATTTATCGAAACATTACTGAAATCGTTAAAGTGCCAAAACAATTTAAAAAAAAAAACAGATTTTGACCATTTCAAATTTTTCCCGAATTTTTTAAAACCAGTAGACATTGTTTTTGCCGGTCAATTGTATGCAGCCCAATGGAATATTTCAAGTTCAATAGGGCGGCGAATGTTATCCCCCAAGTGGTCGATCGTTTCGAGTGACTTCACATATCCCCACAGAAAGTACTCTAGCGGTGTTAAATCGCACTGTCTTGGAGGCCAATTCACGGGTCCGAAACGTGGCCCTTCAATAAATCAATAGTGATGAGCTGTGTGATATATTGCGCCGCGCCGTCCTGTTTAAACCACAGCTCTTGTACATCATGGTTGTTCAATTGTGGAAACGAAAAAGTCATTTATCATAACTCTATAACGGTCGCCATTAATTGTAACGTTCTGGCCAGCATCGTTTTTTAAGAAGTACCATTTCGTTTGTATTTATACTTGAAAGCAAAAACGAAAAACTGATAAAAATTAATTTATAAATTGTGTTACATTTGCAAATTTTTAAAACAATTTCAACAATTCCCTGAATATTTCTAAGTTAGACACATATTTGCAAATATTTATCCCATTTCTGAAATGTTAAAATTATTTCGTTTGATAAAATTCTCGGGAAATTCCTGAAATCCCAACAAAGTACGTTTTCACTATCCTTCAAAATATGGTTACGTTTCAGCTATAAAACAAATAAAAGTTGAAAACTTTTTTTTTTGTGCATTTTAGCTTTTTATTGAAGTTTAACTGCACTAATTGTATTAAATTTCACCACACGTAGTGAATGTGTTTTTTTTTTTTGAAAAAAAAAACTTTGCTCAAATAAAACTTTATCCTTTTGTCTTCCATTTGGTGGGCATCCTATACCTCTACACGGATGATCCATTCCTCTTCTATATGCCATTACCATTATTACACAAAGCAAAAAGAACTTCACCCATTGAATCCAATATTTCGATGTTAGATTTCATATGGTTTTGTTGGGAAAAGTTCGGAAATAACTTTGCTGCTTCATCAGCAATTTATTTTCATATTTGCTCAGTCACCATCATCACCATCATCACTGTAACATTGTTATAGAAATAAAAGGTATAGGTACCTATAATAGTCCTTTATTTTTATTTTTTTCTTTTGCTGTCGAAAATTGTGTAGGTTTTTTTTTTTTGTTGTGCGCTATCATTGGAGAATACGGGACCAATAATTGAATTGCTGATTCCGGTCTACGGATACTGAAAACGAAATTAAATTAAGGTTTTCCTTATCTTTTTGAACAGTTTACACATTCTTATATAGAGGAACTGGGAGTTTATTCTTTATAATAAATTTAATTCACGAAGGAGATAACATACAAAAATACTTTTTCTTACAGAGAAATATGTATTGTCAATAAAAATAAAGAAAATGACGAACAAACCTTAAATCTTTGAGATATACTGTATTTACGAGTATGCCTTTCCTAAATTATTAACTTATAGGCTCAGCTATGTACTGTATTATTGGATTTGGTATTATACTCGTGTAGCCGATTTTGTTTAATTATCTAAGTAGTTCCATTGAACTGCCTGGGAAAATAGGTATTTAGCTGAACATATATCTTCGTACAATTATTTAAATAGGTACGCAGACAAAATAAGTAAAAGCTGGTTGATTGATTTTTTCCACGATGTTGGCAACACTGTTAGTGATTTATTCCAACTATTTCTATTCTATTTTTTACGATTTTGCCTTTAATATAATTTGTATAATCATCATCACCATCGGCTCGACAAGCGGGGTCCGGTCCTGGCCTCCTTCAACAAGTCTCTCCATCTATCCCGGTCTCGAGCCGACGCCATCCAGTTGCGCACCCCAAGGCTTCGGGGGTCCTAGTCTACGCCATCTCTCCAGCGCAAGCATGGTCTACCACGCTGCCGTCTACCATCGAACGTACCACAAAGGACTTTCCGAGCCGCTTCCTCTTCACTCACACGAGCTAGGTGCCCTGCCCACCGGAGTCTACCGAGCTTAATTTTTGTCACTATGTCTGCTTCAAGGTAGATTGCGTACAATTCATGATTGTACCGTCTCCGGATTCGTCCTTCCTCACATAATGGGGCCAACAATTCTCCTTAAGACTTTTCTGTTGGAGTGTCTTTTGCTAAGCACCCAAGTCTCGGATCCATACGTGAGTACTGGCAGGACCATGGATTTCTGGATTTGAAGAGCTTTGACAGACTATAGTAGGCTCTGTTGGAATTCAGTAGCCGCCCGCGTATTTTTTCTGAAATATTTGTATTATGACTAAATAACTCATATCTATAAAGTTTTTGCATTTTTATTAATCATTTTTTTGAAACCATGTTCTTTTTTGTTTTTCAGATTTCTAAAAAATTGTTGTTGGTGATGGACTGGCGATGTACAATTTCCCATCTGGCAAACATCAACCGTGCCAGTTCAATACATTACACATGTGTCAGCTAAACTCATCCAATAACATACAACAACAACAACATGGTCATCTGCTCGAACATCAATCAGTATTTGCAACCCAAAACAACTTCATTTACTGTGATAAAATGTCCGATCGTGATCGTGTGACATGATCAACGGTCGATACAATAAGCAATCACATAAGAAAAAACGTACCGCCACATCTCGAACATCTTAGATAGTGTTAATATCCCCCTCATACACAAAATATCATTCAATTTAAAGATAATTACACTTAAGCCAATCATCGTCATTGTTAGAATAAAAGGTTTAAATACAAACTGTATTTTTGAAAGAAGTGTGAATTGTAAAGAAAGTAAATCTTAAATCTATCCTCCTAACATATCCTTAGCTTAATTCTTAGAACAAACAACAAAACTTCCCTCCTTCTATTTCTATATGTTGGCTTTGCAACTAATAGCCGCATTCAAAGCGAACTAAGAATGAATAATGCAAACACAGAGGTTTACTGGGAAATAGCTGCTGTCGTGCCACCGCCTATAAACAATTTTACCACAACAGCATTCAACCATTCTGCAGGAGCAGGACATTTGTCGACGAATCACTCACCATTGTCTTCATTGATAACGTACAACCTCAGTGAAGATCAACTGATCAACAACTATTTCAATGGCTTCCTCACAACGGATGCCAACCTCAACTACACATTGGGCCAAACACCGCAGCCTGATTTGTCAGAGTTCCTCGAAGCCCTGCCCAATGACCGTGTTAGCCTGCTGTCGTTCTTGTTCCTGTTCTCGTTCGCGACCGTTTTCGGCAACTCACTCGTGATCCTCGCCGTTATAAGGGAACGGTATCTCCACACGGCTACCAACTACTTCATAACCTCATTGGCTGTGGCCGACTGCCTGGTTGGCCTGGTGGTGATGCCCTTTTCGGCACTCTACGAAGTTCTTGAGAACACGTGGTTTTTTGGTACGGACTGGTGTGACATCTGGCGATCACTGGACGTACTATTTAGTACAGCGTCAATTCTAAACCTTTGTGTAATATCTCTGGACCGATATTGGGCCATCACAGATCCATTTTCGTATCCCATGAGGATGACAGTAAAACGAGCTGCCGGACTTATTTGCGCCGTATGGGTTTGTTCGGGAGCAATAAGCTTCCCGGCAATCGTATGGTGGCGAGCTGCCCGAGACGGCGAAATGCCTGCCTTTAAATGTACATTTACCGAACACCTAGGCTATTTAGTATTCTCCTCCACAATTTCCTTCTATCTTCCGTTATTAGTTATGGTCTTTACCTATTGCCGTATTTATCGTGCTGCCGTTATACAAACACGGTCACTGAAAATCGGCACCAAACAAGTCCTAATGGCATCAGGGGAACTGCAACTAACGCTTCGTATTCATCGCGGTGGCACCACTCGAGAAACCACCACCGCATCACATCATCCGGTCGTACATCACGGAAGTACGGGCGGGGGTGGTGTAGGGGTTGGCGGTTTGGGTGCCAGCCATAATCATCATCATCATAACCACAGTGCATCGGGAACGACGACATCAACACCTGAAGAACCAGAAGACGAACCGTTGTCAGCACTGCATAATAATGGCCTAGCCCGTCACCGGCACATGGGCAAGAACTTCTCGCTGTCACGGAAGCTGGCGAAGTTCGCCAAAGAGAAAAAGGCTGCGAAGACGCTCGGAATTGTGATGGGCGTTTTCATTGTTTGTTGGCTGCCATTTTTTGTGGTCAACTTGTTGTCCGGTTTTTGTATAGAATGTATAGAACACGAAGAGATTGTGTCGGCGGTAGTAACATGGTTGGGTTGGATAAACTCGTGCATGAATCCGGTGATATACGCTTGTTGGAGTCGAGACTTTCGAAGGTAAGTTTTTAATAATGTTTCTAAAACGTCCTCTGTATTAAAAATTATGACATCTAAAGCTTTAACATGGTGCACTGTCAGACTCTTTCTTGCGTTGCTTCGCAAAGTTTTTAAATAACAAACATAAGTTTTTTAATTTGTTTCGTTAAAAATAATTCTCTTTTGACACTGACTTTGCAGACAATTTGCCCCTGAAATTTTAACAGCCACCGAGGTCTTAAAACTTGTTCTATTCAAAAAACCTTAACGGCAATCTCATTAAAAAATTATGGACGAATTTCGGCATTCTGTCACAACCCTAATAATAAACTGATTTTGAAAAAAGGTTAGGCAATCGCTTTGTCTTTGTAAAGATTAAATGGCAGGAACCGTTATATTTTAATCTATTCAAATCAATTTCGCTTCTTAGGAATAACTTTCAAGTTCTATTGCAGGTTTGAAGAAAATCCCTTCAATAGTTTAGAACAGAGACTTTCCAGTGAATGGAACGTACTTAACCAATTTTTTTCAACAACAAATTCTGAAAATTTCATGAGAAAGAAAGGAAATTCCATAAATGATTAATTGATTGAAACCAGTTCCAATTTTTCTGTCTAAAGTTAAACAAAGTTAACAAAGATTTTTTATTTAAAAAGTGTTCTTATTTTAATTGTTCGACTTTGAAGATTCTTATTTTTTCTTATAAAATACAATTTTCTTTTAATTTCAGAGCATTTGTGCGATTACTCTGCATGTGTTGCCCGAGGAAGATTCGAAGAAAATACCAACCAACAATGCGCTCAAAATCACAGGTGAGACATACTTCAAAAATATCACTAAATCTTAATTCATTTCGAATTAATTTGTTAAATTTTTCTGTTAACGTGCAAACACACATTGACACAGCGTTTTTTATTTTATTTTGTTTTATTTTAAAATTTTTCATTTTTATGTACATATAATTTAATTTTCTAAAACAAAAAATCTTAATCAAAACTTTTACAGAGATTTGCAACGAGACGATGTTACTCGACGTGTTCCTTACACGGCATCCAACATGTGAGGCATAATTCCTGCGAACAAACGTACATATAGTTGTATATATCCTTTCATCCTTCCTTCTCTCTATATACCATTTCATTCAAAGAGCAAAATTAAAATACAAAAACTAAAGAAAAAAAAACACAAACTCTTTCAAATGTAATTTTCCTTTTGAGAAGGAATATTTTCGAAAGAAATCCTCAAGGCTTCCAAAAGATCCAATAACTTCTTATTTCTTTTTTCCGCATTATAAGATTTTCATGTCGAATCGACAAGTTTCCTTAGTTTTTTTTTTTTTTTTCATTTTCTTGCTAAATGCAAATGTAATTTGAAGTCATCCCGTTAAAATAATATCCTTCGAAATATCCTGAAAGGAATTTCCGTGTGTTAAAACACATCCGTATGCGTTTACACTCTCAAACACTATGCAACATGAATTGAATGAGACAAACAGTTCCAAGAGGAAATAGCACTGTCAACCAACTATAAGGAGGATTTATTTTGACATTAATGCATAGTTCAGAAGAGTAGACAATGTTGTTCATTTCCACCGAAGGTATGTAGAGCAACATTTTGAAATTACATACTAACAAAAATGGTTTTTGCTGTTTCTCAAATTGCAATATGAAAACGCACTTCTTGTTTTCGTCGTCGAAATGTTGTTACTGATGATGTTTCGTGTTGTTCACTGTTAACTGTTCAGCTTTTTTTAGCTGTTTTCGAAGCAAGCACTTATGATTGGGTTGCAAAATAATTTTTTTTTTTTAAATTTGTTTATAAAATGTTTCCTGCACTTTTTTGTACCTACACTTTATTAAAGATTTTAATAAACACACTTTTATACAACACTGCAGCTGTAAGGCATTTCGTTTTCATTTTTAGATAACTGAAAAGAAAGAGATAAACAAATAGACAACTAAGAGCTTATTTTTCGGCTTGAATAGTTTTTAGAAAATGTAGGAAAGTTATCACGTAGACTTAGTATGAAGCCATTTGCTCAATAACCGCTTTCTGCAACAACTTGAAGTTAGTCTCGCTAATTTGCAGTTAATTTACATTTCGAAAAAATATTAATTTGATGTCCTCTTAAAATAAATTAATCCAATATTATTCCCGACTTCGACTTCAGTGTGAAGTTATACATAAGTACATACCCTTTTCCGATTTAGATGGGAACTGCAAAAAGGGCGCCAAATTTGCAGTTAAGAAATTGTTTTGTTTTGGTTTTCAAATTTTTAAGTAGTATTAAAAAAAATAAATATTAAAAAATTGATATCTTCTCTTCGACTTCAGTATGAAGTTAGTAGTAAATAATTTTTTCCTGTCAACCGAATTAGCCAGAAATTTCAAACACGGGTTTAAATTTTTAATCTACTTTTAGATAAACTTCAATTTTGAAGTCAATATTTTAAAAATTCATATCAATTTTTTTCCAGCACTGTTATTGTTCCCCACTGTGAGCACCCGTTTACAAAACGTTTTTCTCAATTTATGTGTACAGATTTTTTTTTTAAATATAGCCTCGTATTTTCAAAATGTCGTTTAACTTTTGAAATTTCAACATTGCAACATATCAAACATACTGCTCCTAAAAACTCCAATACTACTTGCTGCCCTCTGATGACCAAAGCTTGTTATGATTTTTAATTAAAACCATTTAAAACTATTTTCCGAAGGATGTTATCGAAAACATGGTGCATCATCCGAAGCGTCCCTTGAGCTAAATCGATTACTACGTTATATGTATGTACTACTAATAAAAAGCTCCTTCTCATACCTGCATAAAAAATGTTCAGTTTTCATATATCTACAATAAAACTTTTTTATCCCCTAAATTAAATTGGCAATTAAGGGCAATGTGTTTCCTTAATTGCTTGAAGTATACAAATATGAGTATTGAAATTCATATTTGTTCAAAACAATTCGATCATAAATGCTTGTTTCCTGCATAGCATACAACAGTTAGTTTTGTTTTCGTTTCTCCTTAATTGAGTGTCAATTGTTGTCTCTCGTTTCAAACCAATTCAATGGTTTTTAACATTTATCTCTTCAAAATTATTCAATTTGCTATATATTTAAATATTTTTTTTTGTTAATAATAATTGTTATACTGTCTGTGTGTTTTTGTGCACTTCTGCTTCGTTAAATTCATATTTGACTATTTGTTTTTTTTTTTTAATAAAAATATTACATGTAACCATCAACGTTTAAATAAATATAAAATTCGTTATTTTCAAAAAAAAAAAAAGCTACAAAACAATCAGAAATTGTATGGTGCAAAAATTATAAAACAACCAAAACGTTGCCTTGATGCCTTTGTGTAGAGTTATTTTTTCATTTTTTTTTTAAACGTAACATGTTCGTTGCTGAAAATTTATAAATAAAACTTTATTAAAATAAAAGAGAATATATCTTTTTTAATACACCATTTTGTTTTAAATTGTTTGTAAATATGTTTTGTTATTTTTTTTTTGTTCTTGTTGTTACGTTCTTGTTTTTTGTTTTAACTTTTGTATTTTTCATCACAATCACATCATGAACTCTATCACTTTAATATCGCACATTTCAACAAAGTTTTCACCTCTCGCAAAAATTATAGAACACTCTTAGACACAATATATATTTTTCTACATCACAATACATCCCACGTGCATTTACACATAATATTTTTGTTCTATTTGTAAGCTTTTTCAGAGAAAGTTCACCATTGGGTCGCACGAACTTGTTGAAATGAATGTAAATCAAAGCAAATTTTTATATTAAATTTTATAAATTTTGAATGAATTAAATCATATTACAAAAACTTTATAAAATACATCATTACATACATAAGTAATATGCATGACTGACTCTTTAAAACATTCTTTCAGAGAAAAGACACTTTTTTAGTTTGTATACAATCATCAAGTTTAAGTGGTCAGAATCTTCGATAGAGTGTTGAGGTTAGAAACAAGTTAAAAAAAATTTATTGGTTGGAAAATAACCAAAATGAAACAATAAAACAGTGGAATATAATTTTTCGAGCATAAGATCCCAAAAATAAAAGAGCACGGCTATAGGAAAACAACTTAATTTTATTTTAATATTTTATATACCTGAGGAAAAGTATGTTACGTAGAATAAATATATAAGAAAATATTTTGTTTTAAATTGATGCCAACTTGCACAAATATATAAATTTTGGTCCTGCATTTTTCAAATTCTAAATTCAGTAGGTTAGCTGAGGTTTGGCTCTGGTTTAAGGTCCAGCGTCTCAAAAAAGTCAATTTTATGCTTGAACCAGCATTGAACCCCAACTAATCCAGTGAATTACAGTTCTGAACTCAACTGAGCCCTTACCATTTGTTTGTCAATGTTTAAAAAACACAGCTGTATTATTTATGCAGTAACAAACAATTTATTTTAAACCAAAGTTGTATTCGGTTTTTTTTGAAAAATGTTAAATGTTAAAATGTTAAAAAAACAGTAATTTAAAAACTGAAATTAAACCTAGATGGTAAAATTGTTGGTTGATTTTTATACAATCAGTAACTCTTTATGTTGTGAACATTTTATTAACTAAGAATGAGTTGAAAAATCACACAATTTTTTTTTGTTTGAGTTTCAGCGTTTAGTTTCAAAATCTAAAATCAGATAAATAAACCGTATTTGAGGATTTTCCCTTTTGAGGAATAACCAGTTTTTTTTACAGTTTTCTTTGTTACTTTGAAAAAAAAAACTAAAATAAAATAGATTTTGACAACTGTAGCGTTGGCGTTTCATTGGGCAGAAATAAATGATTATTTTTTTGATTATAATCAATTTTGCAGATCTAAATTTTTCGAGCGATTTACCCTTCCATGCACTAACACTAAAACAATTTGTATCTGTCAGCCTGATTGAAGTGGTTTGTGATTTGTTTATTCCAATTTTTTGAAATGATGAGGCTTCTATTTCACAAGGAAAAAAACACCGTGTGGGCTGACAGTTGATCTTATTTCCGTCATACTTAGATCAATGTAGATCCATTGGGATACCCTTGTTGAGTAAGTTATGACAAATCCTATGAAAGAGTTCATTTGTGGTGTATGTAAATGAGGTTCCAGCGAGCTATAGCTCGAAAGGTCGAAAAGTGCCTACAAGTCAGTTGAGTTTAGGTTTTTGTCATCGCAAGATCACCTTGGTTAGGAGAGTTTTACGCGTCAAGATTGTTCTTGGATGTGTTCCTCTTCTTTACCCCTTCCAGGTTAGATCATCCCTCCCCCAGGCCCGTAGAGACAGTGGCCTCATTCAACGTCTTGTGGACGGGTTAGATAGACCGGTGGTTTACTGTACTGTGTTGTATTGCCGAATCGGCATACTGAGCCACACATTTGGTGAGGAGAGGTTAGCGCGCAAGAAACTACACCAACACATTGAAAAAAAAAAATCAATTATTAATTGCCTTCCATTTGTCATGAAAAAAATCAAATTTTACTAAAAAATCTTTATTTACCAATGAAAAACCCCATTAGTAGTATATTTTTTTACGAATCCTTAACACTGACCCAAAAAACTTACATAGTTTTTTTCGCGAGGGAAAAAGTCGTGTAAAAGTTTCTATACAAAAAAAAAAAACAACAATTAAACACGAACCCTGTTGAAAAGCAAGTTCTGAAGTATTATGATGGGAAATACATATGTGCTCTCATTGCTTCGTTATTATTTAATGCTGCTTCTTTTGTGCTGCGTCAGTATATGCATTTACATGATTGGATGGAAATTATTTGAAAATAAAAATAAATACAAAAAAAAAAAAAACAAAAAACAAAGAAAAATAAGCGAATACTCAAACTATTCTCTGTGAAAATCATGGTGCTCGAAAAATATACACAACAATACTTTGATGTTGAAAATTGATTGTTCAATGTTTACGAATCGAAAAAAAAACAAATATTGTTGGTAGGCAAATATGGCAAGCAAGAGTTCTGTGATTATTTGAACTTTCATATACAGTTTTTGTTATGGGCTTTATGGCAAGTATAAATTAATATGTAGTTGCGGAGCAAATACGGATTTCTGAAAAGTTCGATTTATAGATAAATACACATATCTACTCTTGGTGTAAGGATTAAGGATATCTTTTTAACTTCCTATAAGGATATACTTTTGTATAAACATAGATCTTCATACATAGATTGAAAACCTTTTGGATCAATTTTATTACATATTTCGAAAATGCTAAAAATTTTAGAAAGCTGTCAAAGAAGATATTGAAAATTAAAACAAAAAGCGAACTGAAAAAATTATTACTTCTTGTTATAGTTTCAGTCTATTTTCTAAAAATATTCAATATTATGTTTTAAAAACACAATTTACGAATAAGTTTCTACTGGGAAGAACAAGGAGGCCCTCGGTAAGTCTCGGTAATATAAACAGATTTTTGTATCGGTCTCGTTACTGTTGCCAGGAGCAAGTCTCGTCTGGGCTCATCTCATCTTTCAAATCCTGTTTTCCTAAACTGTGTTCAAACTCTTTAAGGGTAGTCAAAAACCCTTTTGTGCGAGCACGTTATAAAAAAAAAATCGTTTCTTCAGACTGCCTAATGGCAGCGAAAAAATTATTTCATTTTGCGTCTGCTTCTGGTTCTCTTCTTCTTGGTTATGTGGTTAAGTTTTTGTTACAAAAAGGAAGAATAAAATTAAATTCCATGGAAACAACGGGACTCTAAGCTCGCAATCATATATCCGTCTTGGGTCAATGGTCACCCTACCTACCTATTTACAACTTGCTTTGGAAGTATTTAATTTCAACATCCTGTAGCTTACAAGTAACGAGAATGTTTGATATTTTCATTCATTTTACCGAGTGCTTCTAATCACTCAATAATATTGAACTATTTTCCATTAAATTCGTGCTCACAACAACAACATACAGCAGTCATGCGGTGAAGTAACATTAAAATCGTCCTTCTCATTCAACGAAAACCAATTAAAATCGAAAAGCAAAGTTTAAGTAGTTCTTCCAACTGCTAACTGCTGCTTCCTATAAATCATCAATGAGTGCAAGTATACGTACAAGAAATAACGAAGAAACTATTTTTATATAAAAAAAAACAACCACATCCATTTGGCAAACCTTAACCCAGATGTAATAGCTGCAGGATAACATCAAGCCAACAGTGAAATGCACTATTACTTAGTGTTCGTTCAGCAAAAATACAACTTGACTTCTTCGACATCGAACATCTTTATTGAGTTGTTTTCCATCGACATTAACTCTCTCCACAAAAATAAAGTAATTTTCGCAAAACGTGGGAATCTACCTAATAACTTGATTATACTTTTCTTTATCGATTGATAGGTATTGAGATTGAGAGTATAGAAAAATCTATTTGTGATGTGTAGGTACTCGTAATGTGATTTTCCCATAGACTTAATTTCAAAATAGTCTGATTGGGTTTTTATCAGTTTATCCATCTCATCAGACCTATAAGAACCCCAAATCAGTTATTTTTGTCAGATGATTTTTGAGTAGGTTAACATAATTCACTTTTTTTTTTGTACATATATCACGCAGATGTATCTAAGTATCTTATGTAGTATGTAGAGACAAGGGTTTACATCAGACGGGTCACATATAGTAGATAGATGGGGTTTTTCAGAGATTGATAGATGGATGAGTGTAATTTTGTTACAGCACGAGTACCTACAACACGTTCACGTTGAACCCTCGTTATATGGGGCAGTGGATGACCTGTCAATGGTGATGTTGATGCTATTAACACGAAATGTCATGGAATCGATTGAACTTTTAACAGCTTTCCATTTTGCGATTTCTTTTTCAATTCGATTGAGTGCAATGGATAATAATTTTTGAATTGATTCAAATGAGAACAGAATATGTATAAGTATAGGTAAGCTGTAAAGTGCAGAATTTGTGGTTTTATCTTACCGTTAGGGTATTTAATGATTTTATGTCGAGATTTGTTTTTCTCGGTTGTTATATAAAATTAAATATTTTTTTGATGCTTAATTTTTTTTTGAAAATATTGAATCTTCAGTATAGATTCCCACGAGGTCAGTTAGTATTGAAAAATCAAACAAATTTTCGTATCAAAATCTGCTGTCAATAATGGCTTAATTTACAATTGTTTAAATTTTAACGAAATATAGACCAAATGTAAGGGGACACTTTTTTTTAAGTGGGGTTGATTAAAGTCGCCATCTTGAAATATTTGAATTTTAATTTTTTTCGTCAAAACAGGTTTTGTAAATTTAATCCCAGTCCTTTCCATCTGGTGTCTTTAAACTCAACATAATTCTTTTCCTATTGATAGGAGAAATAGTTTTCAGGCAACAAATATTCAAAAATATTATTTAAATCTTAAGAAATAATCGTTTTTTTAAAGCTTAGTTCTGGATCAGTTCACTCTTCACACACTGTCGAAAAAATATGAATATCAATTTTTTATCTTAATGTTGTTTACAAAATTTTAAAAAAATTAAAGAGAATCAAACATCCCAATTCATTTTTTGTTCATTCATTTCACTGATAAAAAAAAAACATACATACATGTCTAACATACATAACTTTACCACATGTTCTGCATGCTTTGTTTATTTTTTCACTGGGTAAGATTTAACAGCTCTCGTAAATTTCCAAAGCAGTTAATTTAGAAGAAGCTAATAATGAGCCAACACCCAGATTTAATAAATTGTCGATAATAATAATTTAATCATTTCCTTCTGATGATAATAATAATTGTGGAAGCATCCAATTTAATTTGTATCTTAATCTCTTTAATTTATTGCAGTGTCACGTTGCAGCAGCAATGGTGGCAGCATCCACTTCCTTTGGATATTCCTCTGTTAATCAATTGGATGGTGGTAATCGAGGAATGATGTGACGTCAGCTTAGCAGTTGCAGCTCTTGTAGTGGGAGCAGCAACTGCGGCCGCAATAGCCACGGCCAACAACACCAACAACAGCAGCAGCATCAGCAAAATCGTGAAAGATCATGCACTCGATGCCAGAGCTTCCATCGCCATCACCATCGGCAGAGACGCCGCAGCAGTAGCAATCAGTTTAGAGGTTCCTTTTCGACGACAGCCAGTGCTAATTCCAGCTGCTCCCCAATGGCGATGACAACAAAAGCCATTGTTAGTATTCCATTGGCAAAGAGTAATGGCAAGTCAGTGTGTGCTAATGTGCCTCTGGCTAAGCATTGCACATTTGCGGCCATAGCTACAGCAATTCCTCCACCACCCATTTCGTCAACATCCGGAGGCAGTGGCGGAAGTCATGTTTCCTTTATGGCAACGAATCGTTATCGTCCGAGGTTGCAACAACAACAACAACAGCAGCGCCAGCAATTGCCAAAAACTCGACTAACCAGCAGTAGTTGTCTAACGCTAACTGCCACAACACCACCGCCACTGGGTGAAGTGCCAAATGTGAAAGCCTCTCGCTCCCATCAGTCCCTTGAGTTGCGAGAAAGTCTGCAAAGTCAAATTAGCACCGAGAGCAGTGAAGACTCGTCTATGATGGCTGTTATTGGGTGAACTAATGGAAGGACTCCAGCAATATTTATTGTCACACAACACAATCATCATCAAGAGACAATAAACTCAGAATTTTCATTCAACAACAAAACACAAAAACCACACACCCTCTTCTTCCCAGTTTGTTTTGGATTGAGCTCGTAATGGAAGACTCTCTGCTCTCTGAAGTATATCTCTGTGGCATGTTTCTATTTTCAAAAAATAATTCAGCTTTAACAAGTGCGCGATGGCTTTGAACTTTCAGTCCCTTCTCTCTTAAATATTCTTGTATGCTTTCAAACCGAATGATATTTTATGTTTAAAACAAAAATTTCAGATACATCTTTAGAAAAACATAGTTTTTTTGCGTATTATATTATATATTATAACAACTGTTGACTAATTTTAACATAACTATCTTATAATTTTTGTAAAATAAGTGTTTTTTTTTGTAAATTAAATTTTTTTTATTAATTTCTTAATTTGTTTGATAAAATAATAAAAATTAATTTATTTTTTGATATTATTCAAAAATATTATTAATTTAAACTTTGTATTATATTAAATTTAAATTTTATTTCTCATTATTTTTTTTTTATTAAAAAAAAAAGTATAATTGAAAACTTGCCAAAAATGTTTAGAAATTTATTTTGATTTCTAAGTTGGAGCACTCTCAAGTACAAAAAGTTATTATGTTTCAAATATTTAAGTTTATGATCTTTTATGCTTTTCAATTAAATATGTATGATTTGCAATTATTATTTATTAAATATTTTCATAAATAATCGAGTTTAAAAAAAAATAATAGCATTTTATCTTCTTTAAATAAAAATGGCTGTTACAAGATTATGAAGAAAATTAATATCCTATGCATCAAACCACTATTTGCTTTACAAAAAGTCGAAACTAAAATAAAAAAAAAAAATAATAGGTGAGAAATAATTTCAGATGAAAAAAAATGAAATAAAATTAATGATTAATGCCTTTATTATATGGAGATCAGGCTTGAAAGCATCAAATACAACTATAGTATTGAAAGGTAATTTCTAATCCAAGGAACAAAAGTATTATCGATACCAAATGCACGAATCTTCGTTTAGAAGGTTTGATGCCAAACTCTATCAAACGCTTTTGAAATATCAAAATTTGTTTCACTGTTCGGTGGGATTGCTGTGAAAGCCATACCGATCATTATAAGGCATTCGTTCCTCTTGATATTTCTTGAGCTGAAAAGTAATCAGCGTTTCCGTGACTTTGAAAAGAACAATTGGATTGGGAGATTCCTTTTTTTAAGGACACGAGTAGAATTGGATAGACTAAAAGGCTCACGCAATAGCGTAGTGGAACACCTCTTCAGAAAAATGGGAGTGATACTATCCGCGACTCTATTATTCTGAGTTTGAACACCGTGGTGAAAAGCCCTCTATTATTGAGAAGTGATACTCTTTGAAAATTTTGTTAGTTTCTGGCAAGAGGTAGCAACTCCTGGAAAAAATAACATTTCTGTTTTAGTTGGACTAGGCTGGGAATTGAACCTAGACTAACGGCATGACAGTCTTACGTACTATCCATTTTGCCACGGCTACTGCTGTTAAATACTTAATACTTATCAGAAACAAACTGAATTTAACTTCACTTTAAATTTTAGGCCCAGTCACATTTAAATATTTGAGATACCTATACAAATCATTCCTAACCCAAAATTTACTACTGTCTGTCGGACTTCTTTGGAGTGTTTGTCAAGTTTTTCTAAACTCTCCTACTTCGATGTTTGAGTCTGAGACAAATACTAACCTAACCATTTTTATCAACCTATGGCTCGCAGAAACATGAATTCGCATCAAACACAGACCCTTTACACTTCGGTTCAGCCTATTAAAATTAAATAGGGAATAGAGAGGAATATAAAGTAGCCCCCAAATTTTTGTAATTTGCAGTTTTGTTGTGACCAAAGGCATATCCATTTTTTTTCACTATTGTTGGAATTTCAAATGACTGTAACAAGTTTAAGGTCCACATAAATACTAATTCCAAAAAACTCGCAAAAATTTGAATTCACGAAAAAAAGTACGTATACGACCGAGTGCACCTCAGTTCCAGTGTTCCGTTCTGTGCATTACTGGGCGAAGAATCGTCAAATCTGCTTATTTCATCTTTTAAACCTTTCCAGAAGAAGCAGCTCGTAGTTTATTCCCAAACAGTTTTGAAGCTTCATATGTACATAATGTATCTAACAATTTGTTAAATACTACTACCTTGTTGCTGAGTTCATTTGCATTATTTTCGTTGAAATCACTATTCCACATCTTATATTTTCTTAATATTTGACACATAGCTTAATTTTAATTTTAATTTTTATTTTTATTTTTATTTTTATTTAGCTTTAAATGTTATACTCTTTAAGTTCAATTTGTTTTTCCACGCAAGTTTTCAATGAAGAAAAAAATTAAATTTTGAAATCTGTACTATGTTATGTCATCTACATTAAAAGGTTTATACTTTTATTCATTTATTTATTCATCAAGAATATATTTAAGCATCAGTAATTTTATTGTTATTAGCGTTAGTTTGTTAAATATTTCCAATAAATTCTATTAAAATGTTATTTTTGTTAAATAATATTTAAACTCTGTTTTGAATTTCACTAAAATTTTACAATAAATATGTTCTTCTATTTAAAATGTTTTTTCGTATACAAAAAAAAAATCTATAATTCTGTTGAAATAAAAATAAAACTAATAGAAAATTGTTGAGTGAGACCCCGCTGATGCAGTCTGAAATTTAAATTATTTACCTAGTTATTTAAATGTAAATTCAATTTAATTAAAAATAAATCAGTAATTTAATTGTGTGATTGTTTTAATACAACCTTTAGAAATTAAAATAACAAACTAATTATGTAGTTAATAACTTTAAGATAATATAATATAATAGTAACTAAATCTAGTTTTAGAATTTAAGTATATTTATATATAATAAGTTCTCCTATTAAATGCTTAAATATTGTAATGTTTTGAGGTCACAAGGACTCAAAGAAAAATTCTGGGGGCTCATTGGAATTTTTCTTTAAAATGCTTTTAAATGTTTCTTTAAGAAAAGTCTGAACAAATATTCTTTTCAAAGAATAAAAAGACTTTTCTTAGACAAAAAAAAAAAACAAAGAAGATCATAAATATAATGAATAAAAAAATTTAAACGATTTTCTTCTGCCCTCAAAGCATCAATGCAAAAGGAGTAAAATACTATTTTTACATCTGCTCTAGTAACAAAAAAAACATAAGTTATTGTATTATTATAATTCTCTATTTTTTGTATATACAAATGTATTTAATAATAAAAACAAAAAATAAAATAAAATTGTATTTTTAATGATAAAATTATAAATAAGAAAATATATTTATATATTTAGGATAGATATAAAAGCGAAGAGTGTAAATTATAAAATTCCTATTTGAAATAAAAGTGAAATTTATATTTGTATAAAAAGATTTTTATTGTTTTTCCATATGGCTGTCAAAAAAATTAATTAAAATTACTGGTAAGTACACTCCTATATCTTAAGAAAGTATTGGATAAGAAAAACTGTTTTTTATTTAATTTATAAAATTCTTTCAGTCAAAAATTCTGTAAATGCTTATTTCTGTATTTTAAAATGAGTTTAGTTGACAGTTTCAATAAATTTTTAAACGTTTGCCATAAATGAATTGACCCAAACACAGATGAAGGAATGTCGGTAACATGCCCTGCACGACCAACATTTTGATCAAATTATCTTTTCTTATAGTAATCGAAACTCAATTTCTATCGTTTGACATTTGCCCCAATAAAAAAAAAAAACGAGGAAAAAAACTAAATAGGTAAACAATAGAAAGTACAAAAATGTAAGTTGAAAGCTCATAATAATGAATATCTAGGTTTTTTGAAGAAGAAGAACAATTCAGAGAAATTGTGTAAATGGTGAAGCAATCGACTCAATTTTTTTTTGTTTATTTTTAAAATCATTAAATAATTAAATTCAATTATGTCACTACCGCACATTTTGACACTTTATAAATTTTTAATTGAATCATTCATTTTAATGTCAGAAGTTGACAGCTTCGATACGAAAGTTCAGAAACGATAAAGGAATTTTATAGCCAGACCATGTACAAGTACATAGTTCAACAAGCGAATTTTATTGTTAAGTTTTACAGCGGATGCGAAAGGACAGTGGATCGAGCTGATTCACCGCGAACAGAATTCTACGAATTCTGTAACCTACGTAATGTATGTACATATGTAAATATGTTATTGAAAAAAATTCGCTGAAACTAAATTTATGTCGCTCACACTATGTACGTTTGTTAATTTTTAATAAGACCGTTGTTAAAGCTACAGGGTGCAGTTTAATTGCCTTGAAAACATCTTTAACACTGTAATATAGTTCATTTAACAAGATGTCCTGTCATTTAAAACATATTTTAGTGTTGATTAAGCCACGGATTATTTTTACACTGTGATTTGGCCCTCTCAAATTAACAATTCAAATGTTCAATGAGTTTCGTGGAAAATTGAAATTGTTCACTATTGAAAGCATTATAATTTATTTTGTTTTCGAAAACATAAAAACGTTCATTATTTCAAAAGCTGACCATTATTTGTCGAGTATGTACTTTATTTAATTTTGTTCAAACATAAACAAAAAAAACTAACCAAATTCAAAATTCTTTCAAAAGCATGATTATTCTTGGAACACATCCGATGTCAAAATCAAAACTTCAAATTATAAATCAATTATTTAAAATCGCTTCCCTGCACGATGATAGTTTTCTTCCAAGTTCAGTTTTCTCAACAGAAAGAGTTTTTTTTAAAGTTTTAAATAGTGTTTGAAAAAAAAACCAAATGAAAGTAGAAACTAAGAAATCAATTTTAATAAATGTTTCACTACAAAATGGACTGTTTAGAGTTGTCCAACTGTTATATGATAGGCCTTTATTTTTAAAGCTAAAAAATCAACTTCTCGTGTACAGCTGAAGGTCAAGGTCTCAAGCCGTTCTTCAGCAACCTAATGGGCCTAGAACAGGAAACTCCGCCATAGTGGAAGAAGGCCTTTGAAAAACTCAAATCGATACTTACAAATTTTGTATCGCACCTACAAAGACGAGTTACATAGATAGAGGAAAGTCTAATTTTGGGCATCAAATGATCAAATGGATCAAGGTCTAACGTTTTCGATGTTGTAGTACGATTGGCTGCTGTCTCTTGACAGAAATGGACAAACTCTCCAAGAGTATTACTCGTCAAGAATGGACTGCTTCTCACCCTAATTTAAGGTTCCCTCTATTCGTGCAATAAAACGCACACAGGAATGGTTGATAGTTGTAAGTCACTTAGGCCCTGGTTCTTCATGGACTGTCGATCCACCAAATCTAATACCGATGGACGCAATAATAAAAAGACCCTGTGTGAGGTGGTACACGCAGTTGGTTTTATCTTTCTTCAAAGTTCTTCTTTTGAGTAAACTCGTATAAACTGGGAGTTGCTTCTTCACATTTTTATATGAAGTTACATAGTGATGTGACTATACCATATTACATCTTCATACTGACAAAAATCAAAATTTTCCTAGTAGACCACAATTTTTTTTTATTCTATGAAGCTATGGAAACCTTTTAAATAGAATGGAAAAGCTCTCTCCTTCATCCTTCATATAGACTCAATCAAAACACACTCATTGCTCTTTATATCACACAACATCTTGCCGGAGTTTTTCAGAACCAACAGGTTCGGCATACAAGGACTATAATATTCTGCGTTCTGCCTCGTGCCTTGGATACGAAATGACTTTATTCGATTTTCAGGGAAAACACCAAAGCTATCTGTTGCAACTTATTCTCATCCATTCACATACTTTTTCCCAGGCAGATCGGCTTTTCAAGCGAATGAAACGTCTCTATTGTTATACGCCTGAATGTTCATGACACCCAATCGTGCTAAAGGAACAAAAATTAAGGCGAAGACATTGTCATCGTCCTCATAGTCTTGTGTTTTCTTAAGCACATGAATAGATTTTATCGAAAGACCCGTACCCGAAACGAACCCTTCAAAAAGTGAGAGAGAGGTGGATAGATGAGCTTCTGGAGCTACTATTGACAATGTGAACCAAAGCCCAGTCAGGTGTAGGAATAAATAGATGAAGATATCGATAGGCGGCTTTGGATCAAAGGCTGGCGACAGAAATCCAATTTAAATGCAATCACATTTTTGCAGGATGACTTTTGGTGTTCGAGAGAATAATATGAAAAAAAAAATTGGAAATGAATTTTTCGGAGGAGAATGCACTCAGAATGGTTGCATTTATCTTGGAAGCATGTCAAGTGGTGACAAATTGAAATTTTATTTTTCACATTGAACTTATTTCTGCTGCTGTATATTTGATGAGGAATGGAAGTGATGATGTGATTTGAAAAGAGAATGAAAATTCAAGGATATTTACAAAAAAAAAATATATATATAAGACATCCTTTTTAAGTGTAAGAATTCAATCAATAGAATTTCAAATGAAGGACGAGAATTGAAGAAAAAATTAAATGGTAAAGAAAATGTCTGCAAATGACAGTGTGGTTATGGAATTTGAATCTCAAATATACATAAAAATGTAGTGCTGATGTGAAGGAAAAAAAATTAAATACGTATACCAATAGACTTAAGTTTGATATGAACGATACGAAACTACCAAAGATTGCCAATAAGTTATACACTTTTGAGTTGATGAACTTGTTTCAAGGATAAAAATAATGTTAGGACACTTTTTTTTTTTTTGTAAAATACCAATATACAATGGAATCCAAAATATTAGGGGATCAATAATTTTTTTAAATTTTTTTCTAGTGGGTTTTTAAGTGATGTAACTTTCATAAAAATGGTCATTTTGAGATACTTATTTTTGATCACGCATATTTCAGAAAACATTGATGTCATTTCAAATGTATATATAACATTAAAAACCTTAAATTAATTCAAAAGAGAAACATTAAAAACTTTAATAAGATTAATTTTTTGTCGTAATTTTTTATGGTCCGTTTGTAAACTTTTTTTTGACTTTAATATTTTCATAAAAATCGTTTTTTTAATTTACATTACACTAAAATTAATAATAATGTTCTTATTTTTCCAGCTGATATGATCCGACCAACCTATTTTCGTATAAGTAGCTGTTTTCTCATTTAATTTGCTGTGATTTTTCGATTTTTTTTTTCGTGTTCCACCTGACATATGTTTTAAAACTTCACATGTGCCACATTTTTCAGAAAAAAAGTTTTATAGAAAACTGGATTTCATAGAGTTGGTGGAAAACTTTATACTTTAACAGGAAAAAATTCAATTCTGTCTGTCGGTCCTTACCTCGTGTTACAGCTTTAACTGCAATAAGCATTTTCTCCAAACTTTTGACTTAATGTTTTAAGGAGATTTCCTGGAGGAGACATTTTTGTTAAAATAACGGTAACCATTGAGGCATTGGGGTTTTGAAGTTATCAACCGGCCATAAAACTAGATTATTTTTTTGAAAACTCAATATTTTGAAATCGTGTTTTAATAAATAAAATTAAAAAAAAACTTGGTTAGTAATTTTTTTTTAATAAATTCTATTTTAACATGGGAGCAAGTTCGTGCTATCCAGTAGTGCATTTTATTTAATTTTTAATCGAAGATGAAAACTGAAAAGAATTAAGAAAAAAAAATTCAAAAAAGTCGACAATTTTGGTTCAATCGAAAACCGTACAAATGTCTACCAATTTAACAATTTAGTATTTAAAAACTTGTTTAAGACTTTGACTTTATTTCTTTAAAATTTTCCAATACCCATAACCTATTTAAATTCAAGGACGTGAAAACAATTTACGATTATATCCATTGACTCAAAATTACAATACCTAATACCTTAAAGATGGCGGCATTATTCTTGCAAATAGAAGAAAGGAATACAAAAGCCAATGATTCGAAAACAACCCAAAAAAAATCGAATTTACCTAACTTAAAATGCACAAGCTTTACCCTTAAATTTTACACTTAGAAAAAAATATCGATTGTTTTGTAATCATAAAGTTTTTGCCATTTGTTTTCTGAAATATCATGAAACAAATCATCATACATAATACTGAGCATCAAGAAAAAATCTTAATAGTTTTTAAGAGAAAATCAAGTCTACAAACTCAATTTTGTTTTTATATTTTACAAATTGAATCAAAAATTAAAATTAAATAAATGTAAAAGAATTGACAAAATCAGTATTTTTTGTATTTTTATATTTTGCAAAGTTGATTTTTTTTTTTTTCGAATTATTTCAAATTCTGAAATATACTGAAATTCAAAATTCGCAAACTTCGACCTAATTCTTCCGGTGTAAGAAGTCCTACACACCAACAACTCTGTTTTAATACTTCCAATTCGAACAAAAAATGAAACCAATTGACGCAAATCAGGTTCTTCGACTTGACTAGATGCTCACACATCCGTAACACTTTGACAGTCGAACTGGAACAAAAACAGTCAATTTAAATATTTCATCTGCGTGTTTTTCGTTTCAAACATTTTTCACTTCGTCCTAAAGAAAGGATAAAGAAAAAAAAATAAGAAACAAAAGTAGGAGAAAATTTTTCGGTACACCTCTATTATCGGAATTGTCTGCTGCCGATGATGATTGTTTTGTGAGATTTTTGCACAAGTCAGATAGAACAAATAACTTTTTGCTGTTTGCAAAAGTGCAAAGCATGGAAGATTTGATTCGGGAGATGATTTTATTTTTTATTGGAATTGTGTTTAACTTTACATGACTAAACTGTATTTTGGAATTGTTCTTTAGACGCATTTAGTGGTAGGAAGGGTACTTATTGGTTTGGGGAAGAGATCGAGGTTTAAATCAAACATTTTGAAGATGATTTGTTCACTGTTGGCATATTCATTTGTAAGAATTTCCATCTTATTAAATACAAATCGATAATGTTTTTTTTTAGCATATCTGATGGGTGAGGACGTTGACATGAAGATTAAAGGAATTTCTTCATAGCTAAGTCAATCTAGGAAATTGTTTCTACCACCAAGATTGTAATTTAGGAGACAGTAGCCACTGTTAGATACTCGTGCTTTTGCCATTAGATCACCAATCCTTATTTCGCAACTCGTATAACAGCTGGCTGTGTTTTGGGGTAGGTCAAAGAATTCGCATTCTTCTGCTCTCCAAAGCGATTTTACAACAGAACATTTTTCATGATAAATTTACCAAAACTTTGCGAGCTGTTGGCTTTCCAATATAGATGTTTGCTTTAATCTAATATTGAGCTCAGTTTTAGTCCTAGATATATTTAATCTGTTCTTTTGTTTTTATAGAGGAGTCCAATTGTAGATCCATCTCCTTTTGTTGTGAGCGTTTGATGTTCGGACGAAGACCGCATTGTTTGGAAATTTGATTTGTTGATAGTTAGCCACTATCAAAAGCCTCGCCTCGATCTTGTCGCGTTGCCAACTAAAATATTATATCGGTCTTGTTTTGTGGCCAATCCTGATATTATAAATAAGACATTCTTTAATTAAGAAGAACTGAACACAACGTGGTACTAGTCCGGGGTCCGGTCCTGGCCTTCAAGAAGTCTCTTCACCTATCCCGGTATTGTGCTGACAACATCCAGTTCGCTTCGGGCGCCCTGGTCTACCACACTGCCTTCTACCATAGAATGTACCACAAAGAACTTTCCGAGCCGGTTCCTCTTCGCTCATGCGAGCTAGGTGCCCTGCCCACCGGAGTCTACCGAGTTTAATTTTTGTCACTATGTCTGCTTCAAGGTAGATTGCGTACAATTCATGATTGTACCGTCTTCGGAATAGACCTTCCTCACACACGGGGCCAACAATTCTCCTTAAGACTTTTCTCTCGAACGCGACTAAGAGGTCGGAGTGTCAGGTATGGATCCGAGACTAGGGTGCTCTATGCATTTTAATAAAGACCTTTGTCTCAAAAAACCTAAATCCAGCACTGCTGAAAACTTTTAAATCCCCTGTACCAAAAGTACCTCCTTATAACAGTACATTTATAATTCCATATTTCTCCAATATACATCTGAATAAAACTCACTTTTCCTAATTCCTACCCTTAAAGCTGATGTGTAACAAGGTTCTACAGAATCTACACATACTTCATACAATTTTATCAGATATCTAAATGAGCTGCGATTAAATACATTTTATTGCGAACTCTACTGTTTGCCCAACAAATCATTGTAAGGACTTTTTTTCCGAACAATTTCAATGTGCAAAAATACGAAATATCAATATGATGGCAAGACAAGTCCTTAAAGGATAACCTACATACACATATTCCTCGTAAATCATCCATTCAGAAAAACTGTTTTTGTTCTATAACAATGATCCACATCTATAATCCACATACTTAAAGATAAATCCAAACATTTGACGCATATGGAATTCTCTACATAATCTAAACCCAATGCCAATACTCATCCTGATTTTATGGGGTAAGGGTTTGTCGGTGGTGTACTCGTATTATGATCTGCTATCGGTTCTCGAGAGTCAATGGTATGCTATTAGAATAAACAGTTGTTGTTTGAATACAAATGAATTAGAGATAATATTTGTCCTTTCCCTTTGTATAGATAAACATGATATGAGACGCGTAGTCAAGGTACTCGAGAATGGATATGTCGATACTATATTTATCGCCTTGGAGACACACAAAGGTTTTTTCTGTTTTTGATATTGACCTTAACCTTTTTAGTTGTAACATATTTAATATTCTGAATTTGTGTGGTAGACAATTTTCAGAAAAAAAAAACGGATTAAATGGGTGGATATTGGATATATGTATGTCAAGCTTCCCTTTGTTTAAAGGACTTGAGATGATTTCTCATTGAAAACATTATTTTATAAAAATGAATAATTTTCAAATAATAGTTATAAAATCAATTTGAACTTCTAAAATTTAATTCAATCAAATTCTTTAGAATCATTTTTGAGAAAACTTTAAGGAATCACCCTTGTGTATGTTAACTGGAGGGTACTTCTTCTAGATGAGGTAAAAGCGAATTTAAAATAACTCGATTTTGATATTGAGGCTCTAAATCAATATTTTACAACAAGGTCAGACTATTATAACTTTTTGGGCCTGTGTTGCTCACTTGAACCTAGTTGCTCATAATAGTATAAAATGGCTAATAACGCTAAAAAGTATTCTTTTATGTATTACTTTTACTACCTAATACATCAAACATGGCTCGTTTCTTAAACGTTAAGACAAAGGCATACAAGATGTTCTCCTTCGAAGAAGAAAACAAAAAATTGAATCGGAATCGGAATTGCTTTGTAACGTCTTGGCTATTTGGAAGTCCAGTGACCGTTTGATGTCTCTAAAGTTTGAAATGCAAGGGAATCTGTCAAATACTGTCAAAGTTTATGCTCATCAAATCTTATGTGAATAGCAGGAAAAAGATGCGTTTTGTCTAGACTTCCACAACCGCCTTAAGAACATTACTAATTATGCGCTTTTGTTTTTGAGCGGATTTAAAATAAAACAAAGATGGATTACCATGCAAGATGACAGAAAGATCACCCCACAACACCGTCTTTAGCAGTGCAGAGTACAACTTGTGAGAAAATTGCTTGCAGAAAACGAAGGCTCCGCTAAATTAGGCCCCAGGAAATAAGGCCCCACAAAAAAAATGAAATAAGGCCCTAAAAGAAAGTACACAAAACAACAACAACAAATTTTCTCAAATTTTAGGGTCTTATTTCATTTCTTGGGGCCTTTTTTAATTTTTTTTTGTAGGGTATAATTTCATTATGAAATAAGGCCCCAAAGAAATAAAATCTCAAATTGTTTTTGGGGCTTAGTTTATTTTAAGAAAACCATTTATGTCTTATTTCATAATTTGTTTGAAAATGTTAAAATAACATTGTCTTTTACAGAAGATGATGATGAAAACCATCAAGGAGCAATTTTTTTCAGCTATCCTTAAACTCTCCCTTACAACCACCAGGGAGTAACAGAATAGCTGAAAAAATCGCGCGATTTTTTGCAGCTATTCTGTTACTCCCTGAACTCCCACCAGATGAAAAAAATCAGATTGTGTTGAAAACCATCATTCGCTATTTTTCAGCTATTCTGTTGCTCCCTGATGGTTTTCAACACAATCTTTACACGAGGAAATGAGGAGAAAAGATCACTCATTTGTGCTACTAATTAATTTTTTCAACAGGTTCCACAACAGTGAAATTCTACAGTATACAATCCAAGTATTTGGTTTTTTTATTTCATTTTCAAAAATAAACTTTTATATAAAAAAATAAATTGGGGCTTTATTTCATTTTTATAAAAAAAAGTCAAAACAAGTTGGGACATTTTTTCATTTCAGTGGGGCTTTATTTCATTGGGGCATAATTTCATTATGAAAAAATACCCCAATTTGGGTCCTTATTTCATTTTTTCTTTTGGGGTCTTATTTCCTGGGGCCTAATTTCGCGGAGCCAAAACGAACTTGGGGCGTGTGATGATGAAAGCAGTGACGAATAGTCTCATATCTTCCGCAGTATGACTCTCTCATAATATAGATGGAAAAGCAAACCTCGAAGAGGTTTAAAGACCTTGTAAACTGTGAGCAGGAGGAAATATCTAAACCGGCTGCCGTTGAAAATTGTGCTACATAGGAACTGCGATATGTGAACAGCATTAAGGGTGGATCTTATTTCTAAATAAGCGTACAGTGATGGACAGTTGTACTTTCCAATAGCTGCCCCTACAACAAGTAGTCATCGAAGTTAGCCCTGCGAAATATTCCATAAAGAGAAAAGATTGAACCAGACGAGATAACCTCTGAGCTCTGGAAAAAGATGGAATACATCAGGTTAGGATCAATATAACTCATTATTTTCATCTACAAATGCCTAATCAATCTAGGGAAAGTTACATTCTTCAAATTTACAAAGGTTGAGCTACCGTTCAATCAAGCTGATACCACACACCATAGATATCGTTGAGCGGCCGTCAGGTTTGTTTCCCGTAAATAAATCACAAATGCAATCCAGGGTATAATAATCAGAATGGAAAAATGTCTGAATCAAATATAGGATAACCCGCAGGAATTACCAAAGAGTTCCTAACCGACGTTGGTGTGCAGCAGGGAAGCGTCTTAAGTCCTTTGCTCTTTATTACAGTCATTAACCTTATCAACAGCTTGAGCATTAAGTGACAGACCCGAAAACAAATCAGTAAAAATTGATGTCAGTTGAGTTACAAAGCGTGATCAAACAAGAAGCAATAAGACCCGGAAAGCTTTCATAAGCTTTCATATCAAAACCAAAAGAAGATTTATAAATTTTATAAGACAAAAAGAAATCAATTTAAAAAAAAGAATCAATTTTGAATATGAATTTTTTCCTGGAAACGAAAAAGCGCTCCATATTGTTGATAACAAGTCTGAGGAAGTGGGTGAGTACCACGCCCAATAAAATTAGGCAACGTATTTTCAGTTTTCTCCCGTGCATGCGCAACAAGATTCTACAATGTCGGCAAGTGCTTCATAATTTTGGGAACTGTCAGAGAGTGAATCAGTTAAAGACCTTTACTTCAGGATGTCATATGTTAATAATCAGCTTTACAAAAATCGAGTTTGAAGTTTCAGACCTCCTTAAAATAGGCATTAACTTAAATTTATCATCCATTAATCCATAGTAGATAATGTATTTCTAGAATAAGTTACCAACATAAATAAAATTAATAGCAATGTGCAAATTCGTTTTAATTGATTGAACTCCTAATTACATCATAATCCTTAATAAATTCGTATTCAAAATGTATTTCATATTAAATACTGGTATCTATCCGAAGCGAAATAAATATAATGAATTTTAGGTATTTTAGGATTTACTAACCACAAGTAATTAAAGCATTTTAAATTTTTTAGCTTAAAACTGCACGTTCCAATGAATGCCAGATCCTATACCCGTTACAGACGTTATATGGAGAGTGTTAGTGGTTTGAAGAACGGTTGCATATCTGCGTGTAGGTATACAATCTGCCTGAGGTGATTCAACTAAATTTTCACAGACCACCCACAGTATTAAATAGAGCGGAAAAACGTATCCATTGCATGTGAATTATTCAAATGAGGCATTCGGCGATGGTTTAACGTGATTTAGTGATTGAAATGAGTCGCCCGCAGAGTTTAGAAAGCAAATGAGTTGAAATGTATTGAAGCAGATTTATGGATACAAATGCTGCTTTATAAACGGGTTAGCTGTATATGGTTCTATTTTAAATTTCTGGGTGAATTATTTGAATGTAGATGGTTGAGGTGCAATGGAATATGGATGGACGAACCTAATTGACTGAACTAAGGATATAAGGCAGATTACAACAAATTATTGCGAAAACATTTTCATAATTGAATGTTTTGAAAATTGTTTAAATCTTCATCTTCCAATTTTTTTTATATTCTGATTCCATATAGGTACTTTGTTAATGTTCTTGTTTTTTTGGAAAATACAGATCTGCATGACGTAATAATTCAAACACCCAACAATTGCAAAACAAAAATTATTCGTAAGACTTTTAACCAGTGTTAAATTTTATTTGAAAATATGAAAGTGAAAGTGCTAAGCATTAGGGGTTATTTGTTTCACCCCTTTTTTATTTTTTTCTCCGTCTATTTTCTATACACCGATTAATAATAAAGGAGACGAAGAAAGCAAATAAAAAAGTTTTAAACTTATTTTTTTTTGTTTGAGTTGATAGCATCACCTGGAGTTATTTTTTTTTTAAAGAGAACAGTTCATTTTGTCTGTTTAATTTAATCTTTTGCTATAATTACCCACTTAAATAAAATTTTAATTCGATAATAATCTATACAAAAAAGGGGTTTTGTTTACTTTAAAACGAGTAAGCCAGAAAATATTATGAAAAAGGTTCAACATTTTTGCCAAGTGGAAAGTTTTTTTTAATTTGTTTTGTTTCGTATTTTTAAATCCTGTAGACAATCTTTTTTGATGACTATAGAGTATCTACATAATATTTGTAGATAAGAAAATGGTATGACAGAGCAATCATCTTAATAACTCGAATGAAACCCTAATGCAATTAAATATTATTGTGTATCCTAATAATGAGTTACTTTTTGGATAACCTTAAAACGTTTGTAGGGTTATGTGAGTATTTTTTTTTTTTTACTTTGCAGATTTTGTCCAATTATGAGTTATTTTAAAAGCTTTTAACAGTGACACGATAAGGATAGCAATTGAATCGTTTATTTTCTAAATATCACAAGTCCACATATATAAGTATATGTAAAGAGTTTAAAAATTTTTTAAACAAAACTTGAGTTTAAAAGTAGATTTTTCAATAAATATGCATAGATTTCACTAGATTTAAAAACAAGCTAATAGGATAGATTGTTTTGCATTAAAAAATTTATAAAACATAGTTTTAAGTACAACCGTTATTTTTCGATTTTAAATCATTTTTTAACTCCATCTTATGGTCTCACGTTTTTTTTTGTCCCCTTTACACAAAACCCTTATAAATTTTTGGCTCCAAAATTATCGTACCTCGTGCCTATATTTAAATAAAAATATGAAAAACTATAAAATGCCATATTTAAATTGCTAAAACAAAAGGTTTTTCAAAAACAATTTTTTTAAATTCAAATATAATTTCTTAAATTAAAAGAAAAATTCTTTTGTATGCAAGTTTTTGGTACTTAATAAAATATAGAAGTATTTTCAAAATACAAGTTTTTAATAAATAATTTTTTTCAAAAACTCCAAAAAAGAATTTTTTGAAAGGTTTGATATGCAATTTTAATATTATGTATTTTAATATGTCGAACCATTTATGAAAAAATCGAAAACTAAAAATCTGTTTTATGTCATTAACCAAACAATTTAATTTTCGATTTATCATCATCAAAAAATGTTAAGTTCCCAGTTTAAAGAAAAACGCTGACTGATAGACAAACAGACAGAATTGCGGGACCCACTTTTTTCGAAACATACCCTAATAGTACTGTTGCGTGTGCTTACACCTTAGTGAACATTATGTGTGAACACACCCACCAAGTGATTCCTGACCTCGCCGCCGCCGGTGGCGCTCTCGCTCGTACTGAGTTTTGCCATCTTAATTCTGGCCTCTGAAATTTTTCTCTCTCTACCTAGAACGTGACTGTATAGCTGGTCAGTTTTGTCTTCAATTGTTTGCCACACACAGTACAGCACAAGTACCTATTATAATCCCAAGTTAAAAACGCCAAGGGAATACTTCCAAAAAAAATAATGTTTCAGACACCCAACCACTTTTCCTTATACCTACTTAAAACTTTCTTAAGTTTCTATAAATAAATACTTATTACTGTCTTAAAGTTTGATTTAATACTCTTTCGACGAAACCTAAATCCATCACTCTCCTACCAAACTATATTTTGCTGTTTTATCAATTATACATGAATTTAAAATTTTTGAATAATATTTTTAATAAATTTCTAACCATTCCAACTAACAAAACTCTAAAGCTTTCCATTTTCCCACAATGAGAGCAAGAGTAGATATTTCGGAAAAGGGTCAAGCTAATAAACATTTTACAACCCTCTCCGCCCAGGCCGGATGGAAAAATAAATATTTCTTCAGTTTTTATTTTTCCAATCCTTATACTTTTAAATTTACCCAAAGACATGACCCATCAATTCAGCAACAAACAAAAAATAAAAAGGCAAAAGTGTCTTGCCATTTTATGTCACCTTAGGGCTTAGGATCGTAATAATAATATTTTATCACACCAGTTGTTGTCGACCAAAAACTTCACATAAAATTAAATATTTAAAGCTACTGCACGACTAGCTATGTTTCAGGAAGTTGTTGTTTTTTTTTCTGTTATTTTCATTTTTTTTAGATTTGCAAGTAAAAAAAATGTACTTAGTCCATTATTTAAATGAGCAAGCTTTTCTACTTAGATAAATCCTGCTGGGAAATAGAACGATGCAAGGGTTGAGGTTGAGATAAATCTTCAAAAAAAAAAAAAAAAAAAAAAAATGGAAGAGAAATAATAAATTTGTATGTGTCACTTAAAAAATAATTGCGGAGGTTTTATTTCGTTTCCGTTTGAGTAAATAATTAAAATCCACATCAGAATTGCAAATTTTTTGTTTATTTTTTGATTCCTGGATTTTTTTTTTGAAGGCATTTGGTTTATTTTAAGCTCTCGTTTGTGGAAGTAAATGAATATAAATCTCGTTTTTGCAGAATTTTATGATTTCCAAGAATAACACATATTTTGATATAAATATAAGCCCTCATAAGTACATATGTAACGTAGGATCAAAAATAAAATGTTGAGGGGGTCTAGGAAAGTTTATCAAACAGGATTGCTCGTTGTGGGTTAAACATTTAGACAATGGTAAATGGAAATGCGAGATGAGAGATATTTTTCCAGCTCAAATATCTCTCATCTCGCATTTCCATTGTTACAGATCTTACCCGCGACTGTAGGTATTATATTTCTAAAGCATTTGATAAAGTTTGGCATCCTGCTCTTTTACCGAAAATGCGTGCTTTTGGTATTGATGAAACCCTTCTTCGTTGGATTAGTAACTTTCTTTTGAATCGCTCTTTACAATTAGTATAAGACGGATTCAAGTCTGAAACCCACAACATAAATGCTGAAGTGCCACAGGGTTCCGTTTTGTCTCCGACCCTCTTTATCATTTTCATTAATGATCTCCTGTCTGCAACTACTAATCGATTAAATTGTTTCGCTGACGATAGTACCCTTAGCTTTTCATATTCCTTTCCAGATTCACATCCCTGCTCTTCGAACGTGGAACTGTCGTTAAAGCGAGACATACCCCCCCAGCCATTATCTATGAGTGGCACTTGCATCGAAGAAACTAATCAGCTTGTAATTTTAGGTATGTGTATCACAAACCATTTCTTGTGGAATGATCACATACTTAACGTCGCCAAAAGTGCCGCAAGATGTTTAGGTTTCCTTTGGAAATGCAAGAAATTCTTTTCCCCTTCTGATCTGGCAATTATCTATAAAAGTTATATACGTCCAAAGCTTGAGTATAACTGCCATCTCTGGGCTCTAGCAACTTAATTAAGTTTCTTGGACAGTATACAGAGACGAGCCTTCAAAATGATCGGAGACAGGAACAACATCGATTACGTCACTCGAACGCCGGCGTAACGTGTCCTGTCTTTCGCTCTTTTAACGTTACTTTAATGGTAAGTGTGCCAATGAAATAGCCAGTTGTATTCCTCCCCTTAAACGTTTCAACCGTAATACTCGCGCTTCCAGGAATGCTCATCAGTTTACTTTTGAACCCAATTTCTGTCGTACTGTGAAGTACAGGGATTCGTTCTTTAGTCGTACTACGCGAATGTGGAATACCCTTTCCCTCTCATTGTGATATAATGAAATTCAAGACTAATGTTCACTGACATCTACTTTCAAATCCCCTCTTACTACCTAACTCGCACTGTGTCTCTGACATATATGTAAAGGGTACATAAAATCCCCTTGAGTGCGCGCTAAATATATAAAAAAAAAGTTTTGGACTCATAAAAAATTAGAACTTTAGTTTTTTATCAAACTTGACATTACTGTGATAGGGAAGTCGAATAAAGTGCGTCTGGAAATTCTGTCAGTCTGTCCGTTGAGCTACAACCTGTGTATTTTCATGAAAATTGGTGTTTAGTGTTTCTTGGGCCTCAAAGTTTTTTTTATCTTTGTATTATTAATAATTAATATTTTTATAATTAATACACATATTTAGCTTTTTCAATTTTTTTAGTGTAGAACATTTAATCAGTAATTTATTTCAAACAATATTTCTATCACTTCTGAGGATAACAACGTTCCAATTTCCTTTTGGCATTTAATTGCTGCTTTTCAATATTATTCTGTTGAATTTAATTAAAACTAAGCTAATCCCGTTAACGTAATTGACCCTTACAAAATTTTCCACCAGAAACGGAAGAAACATTAAAGCTAATGATTTTTTACTTCATTACTTCATTTCAACTAACATCGTGTATCTTTTTAAATATTCCCCAGGGAATCTGAAACTATACAATGTATTCACATCAGATTTAGAGATAAACTCAAATATTAAATTCGTATCTATAGATACAAATAATACAACCTCCATCAAAAATAATATCTGTACTATCATGCTTTCGGTTTGGTTAAATCTCTTCGCATTGTCAAGAAATGAAATGAAATATTTAGTTAATCTAGAGAGAAAAGAGAGAATGCTTCGAGGTAATCTGCATAAGTCGGTCTGTAAATTCACTATTATCTGCTTGCTGCAAAAGGAGTGAGAAATTTCATGTTTGCCTCTTTGGCTCCAGGGGCAAATGTGTTATATATATTTTGGTTAACCCTTGGATTACAAATGTCTACATTCAATATTGTACATATATATATGTATGTATGACCGGAGTAAAATATAAGAAATTTCCTGGTGCTCGTCCTTTCTGTCGCAAAAGTCATATCATCTCGTTGCTGAAATTTGAATAAGAATTCTTCGAAAGTATAGAAGTTGAGCTACTGTGGTGGTTGGATTGAGATGAAGAAGAAAAATATATAAATAACTTAGATACTTATAGAGTATTTATCCTGCTGTGTGTTTGGAGTATAGCTGATGGGTAACGGGTACAACGGGTACAACAGGATGGGCGATGGAAAACTATTTCCGTTCCTGAGAGCGGAACACATTTCATATTCTCAAGGAGACGTGTACTTACATCTAACAAACATACACACATTATCGGTTCAAGTCATCTTTCAAGGATAAAGCTTTTTCAATCTTTTGGCTGTCTCGAAACATTAATTTCGAAGCTCTCTTGGCACTTGGAAATCAGCGACCTATCGCTAAGTGGGTGATTTCAAATAAGTGCCTTCATCTTATCATCGAGTTCTTAATTCGATGTTTGTGTGGAAGTTGTACATTTTGGTTTTTGGATGAAATAAAAAAGGAATTGTGGTGGAAACGAAAATCCTAAAATTATTTTTAGCATACTTTGTTTCAGTATCGTAAAAAAAGGTTATCGTTATAAGATAAGTTTAAATAGTAATTTCAAAATATTTGCAATGTTTTTTTTTATTGACAGCCAGTGGGGGTCACTATAAAATATAAATATTTCAGAGTTTAAGAAATCTTAAAATTTAATTACATTAATTTTCGAAAGTTTTTGAGGCAGGTGGGAAGCTGATGATGACTATAGAAGCATGAGTATTACAATCGATATATTTAACGAGAGGATACTAATGTACTATATAAAATCGAATAACTTTATAAACGAGGAAATATATATGTATATTACGACCGATGTGCTAGGTCTTTATGCTTCAGTTCAGTTTCACCATCAGAAAAGACAGTACTCCTAAAGTATTGAAAGTTGTCTACTATCTCAACTAGGTTGTTCAGAAATATTTTTACTTGAGCAGATGAGGAAGCTCCAAGCTGCAGAGTATACTGATCTGCTTCCAGTCGTCAAAGCTGCGTGCAGTAGGTACATCACTAATCACCATTGGAAATATTATTGCTGATAGTATATATAACCTTACCTAACCCCATTTTGGATCTCAACTCAAAATCCCATAACAAGGTTTCCTTAATCACTATTAATATAAACTCAAATAGAGAAGCGAAAAAGAAACCTATTATAATGGAATAACGCTTTTGGTATCGTTTAATTAGTTCAGTTTTAACGTCATACTTATTTAAACAGAGATGCAACATCGCTTATTTAACAATTATTTAGCTATTACTTACTATAACTAAATGTAATTCTCTAGTTGGTTGTAAGGTTGTAAATAGAAATGTCCAACTTTCACCAGTGTTGAAAACTTTCAATATTTACAAAATTAAAACGATGAAAGTAAATTATGTTCATAACTTTTTTAAGTTTTAGAAAAAAAAAGTTAAACAAAATGTTTAACAAAAATTGAAATTTTTTCAAAAATTGTTAAAGTAAAAAATTTTTTTAATTTGAAAAAAAATGTCATAGATTGAAATTTTTAGGTTTAAAGATTAGTACACAAAATGAATATTTGATAGGAATCCATTTATCCAACCATAATCAGCTTTTAGATTGACTTTTTCTTTCAAAAAAAAAGTTTCCGCAGATCGACACTTTTGTCACGTCCATTTCAAAACAAAAACTTGAAAGTTAAAAAATCCTCGAATTAATAACGATTTTGTGGCTCGCATGTTTTTTTTTTCAATAGAACCATAAAAGATCCTGCTTAGGCGTCAGTTATAGCGATCAGGAAAATCCTTTCGGTAAAATCTTCACTTCACGACATACACATAATAAAACAATTTTAAAATATTGGGAATTATTATTTTGCAGAAAAAAAGAAATTTTTTTTTCGAATTTTTGTCAACGCAACTCTTTGACAATGGCCAAAGTGAACTCTTTGTTGATGTAGACTACAAAATTCTTTACAGATGGCGACAGTATTGTAAAATACTTTTAAAGAAAAATGTCCTTCGTTTTAATCTCCAAATCTTCACTTAACAATAAAAAAGTCGCCGACACAGTTAAAGAAGTTGCGTCTCAGTTCTAGAAAAAGATGGAACACATATTTGATCTAAAAAAACGACTTTCCAAAACAATTGCGAAAGAAAGGCAGGTGTAGAAAATTCTGGATCAGTGGATGATTTCATGTTCATTTGGATTTCAAAGACTTAAACTGGCAGCTATATTCGCTAGATGTAGTTGTGCCATATGACATATCCACATCCACATCTTGGTGCAGCTTTCAATTATCTTTTAGTTTTTGAAAGAATTATTGCAAACAACACAAAAAAAAAATTAAAAGCTATATCTTCTAAAACACCTCAATTGAAAATGTTATGAATGTAAAATAACAAAATTCTGAGCAGTTTTCAAACAAACTATACATTTCAACATTTTTGTATGTAAAATTTTCCTAATGAAAGAATACTGTAGCTTCGATACATGCCACGATTGATATAACTTCAAATATTCACCAAACAAAATGGTTTTGTGTTTCCTGTCAATCTAGCCTTTTATTTTTGTTAAGCCTACCAACCAACATGGCGAATACAGGACATATTACTCTCATTGAAAGGACACTTTTCATGCAAAATTTCATGCTTGGCGAGCGTGTAAATGGGTTTGAGGAATACAAACTGCAAATTGTTTCAACGAGTGTGTGAACTGAAATTATTTCTCGTTTACAAAATAATTGAATGCTGATATTTACATACGTAGTAATAAAATATCGCAACCAAACGCCATCTGCCACCGCCGCCATCGGCAGCCTGCACCATCCTAGTGATGACCGCTGTCGAAGATTTATTAATTTCCATTTCACATCAAGCAATCCAACATTTCTGAATCTACACAAGGATTCAATTTTTAACAACTGCATCAGAAAGCGATAAACAAAAAAATTACACTGTAACATCAAGATTTTTTATACATCACTGCTTCAGGACAAGCTGATGAGACTGGATGAAGCCTCATTTCAACAGCTTTCTTCGAAGAACCAAAAAAAAAAATATTCTTGAAATTGATTAATGTTCGTAATTGAAATAGGTTTTCATCCATTTTTTTTTGTTTTGAGGTTCGAAAAGATGATAACGCCTTGAACTTTTCATAACTAGACAAAGATAAATCATGTGAAGGACACGCCCATGTTAATGGTCAGGTCATCCTAGAATTGTTGTGGACCTGGACAAATTAATGTATATTCCAACAAAAATCTATAGACTGGTTTGGGAATTAATTAATGTTTGTCTGACTATAAGCTAACGAGTCAAGGCCTTATCTAAACGATTTGTCGAATGCTATTATAGCATGGCACGAACATACCGAAAACCACGAAAAATAAAAATAAAAATGAAAAATAGGCTTCGAATGTCCAGGGTGAAAGCAAATTGAGAAAGAAGAATTTGCACTTATAAATTCAAAACCATATCATGGGTATAAATTCTTCGGAAGTGTATCTTGGCACGAAATTAAATTTGTATATTTATTTAATTAAAAATAATTATTATCCAACTTCTATACGAGTATGAAGGTATCTTGCACAGAGTACTTTGGAAGAATATGAGTTAATTTTACTTTTATAAATATGAATAATATAACAATATAAAAATTTCCATTCATGCTAAGTGGAATTTTTAAGAAAAAAAATTAATGGCGTGACAGCTCGTGGAGAACCGTACCTATTCCTAGTGAGAGTGACTTACTTGCAATCACCATTCATAATGTGCGTGTTGATATAGCCGGCAAAAAAATAAGGGTTTCTGAACTTACCTCCCTTAGTGGACACTTTTTGGCGGAATCGATAAATTTTTCTATCTGAATTTTGTTTGTAGCTAATTTGCTATAATTTTGTTTCAAAATTTCTTACACACGTATCCTTTAAAAATGGCAGAAACAAAACATTTAATTTTTTTATGACATTTATTGAATCATTTTATATAAAGTATTCGTTGAATTAAAAAATTATTTTTACTAGCTTCAATCATCATCATTCATTTATAAATTCATTTTTAAAAACCCGGTTTTTAATAAATTTCAAAATTTTCCATTTTTAAGATTCTCCCAATAGCCAAAAACAATTTTTTTTGAAGATTGAATTTGAATTTAAATGTTATAGCGCTTCTATAAAAATATAGTCGCAAAAACGCCTGTCACATGAATGAAACCTCAGCATAGTTTCCAGCCTCCTCAAACTGAACCAAATTTTTAACATCAATTGAAGATCGTCTATGCCATATTGCGACCTTACAGGATTTACAGCGACACTGACCTGGTCAAACGAAAGTTTGGTCATTTCAACGTTCTGTCCGAATTCAACCCACGCAAACACGTGTACAGAGGCAATCAACTAACTTGAAGTGCGAAACTATAGACAGCTAGCAAGTGACCTAGTCCCATCTGGACTATACGGCCATCTTGAGTAAGTGGGTAACTAGGAAACTAAAAATTAACTAAAGTTTGTTGGTGCAACCGATAAATTACATTTAAAAATTATCAAATTATAAAAGCGTTTTGTTTCGCTTTAGACATTAAAGAATTTTATATTGAAACTAACTAAAAAAAAATCCTGAACAGTTTTTTTTTAAATCAGCTTCCTTACTTACTTTTGTTAAATTTCATTAAAAATTATGTGACAAATTGAGCTGCAACACTTGAAACAACACTAGTGTAATTCAATATGAATACAATATATTTTGGCCATGACCTTTTTGAAACATAAAAATTCAAACGACTCACAAGAAATTTGGCAATCTGCCCAATTACTGATTTTAAAGAACATTTTCCGCATGCACAAAATGGCCTTCGTATAGGTAAAAAAAAACACATCCTGCATATGCAATTATCAAGATTCCTTAGAAAATTCAATTTATTTTCAAGAAATGTAATGTTTTGAGTTTTTTTTTTGCCTTTATTTAGAAAAGGAGTGTTCTTTGTTATGTTTTCAAGAACAAAGAAATTCAAATAAAACCTTGCAAGATGTTCATGTTTGGACAGGGAATAATATTGAATGAAATTTTGGCAGGATTCTCTACAGTCATTGTCTTAAAGAACCTGCCTACTTCCTCTAAGTGACACTTCTCTACAATTTATTTTATTTACGGAATTATGTTAGTAATAAATTAATGTTTATGTTTTCAAACAAAATTAAAAGAGATTTTCTAGGATTTCCATTTAATTGTTGAAAAGCTTGAACAACAAAATTATTATTACCTCAGGGAATAACCCTCAAGTTTAAGTTAGATGAAGTTTAAGTGGCACTCACTTGAACAAATTGTTAAGTCCCACATTATTATACTTAATACCACATAAAACTTCATAATTATAAATAATGACAACATACGATTACATAATGTAGGTTGTTCAAAAACTTATACATACTTTCTTTTTTTTTCTGATAACATTTGTGTGTATGATGTTGCAAAATAATTCACATATGCGTTTACTTAAGTCATAATAATATGTTAATTAATTTAGTCACGTACCTAAAATACCAACTCCACGTAGGTACTAAGGTAATTTAAAAACATACTACAAGAGATGAAAAAGTCATTTATAATGCTGCTCGTGTTATTTTTTGCCATTTTAACGTTAACCATAAAGTTAATTAACTCTTCAAATTTTGTTTTTTTTTTTTTTTCATTTTTAATCATTTTTATAACATGACATTATTTTTTATTTAAGTCATGTCCAGTTGAGGAATCTTTTAAAAAATAGGTTGGCATGCTTGCAAATACAAAAAAAAAAGTAAGCAACCATCAAATTCCTTTTCATCTTATAGATAATTAGGTAAAAACAAAAATGATAGTTTTTGATGTACCTGGCTACATGTTTTTTAAAAAATTGATCAAGTTACTTGTATAGCATTTTATGGATAGGTATCTAATCATTTTACTTATTTAGATATACATACGTTCACAGTTTTGTTAGTAAAATTTGTATCATTATTTTTTTTATTTTAGGCGGGCAGCAACGGATTTGCCCTGTGACGGCAAACACTGTACGTTCACCTAAAATAACGGGACCTCGGCAGGAATTCGAAGTTTTTGGCATTTTAGTTTTCGATTTTACAGTTCATCAAAAAGTAAGTATAATCGCTTATACTGTTAACTTCACTGTGAAGTATATGTTCTTTTTTCAGCAAGCGCTTTAGGAATAAACTTGAAATAGATAGCATTTTGAAGTTAGCATATTTTACCCCCGACTTCAATATAAAATAAGCAGCACATATAATTTTTTCGGCAAACGAATAAGCTGGAAACTTCAAATAGAGCTTCAAATTCGCAGTTTTTCATTTACTTTTAGAAAAAGAAACTTCAATTTAATTTTGAAGCCGTTTTTAAAAGAAATTCAGACTTCATGACTATTTTCCCCCAAAATTAGCAGCACATACACTATTATCAGCAACCGATTTCCAAATTTATAGTTTTCTTATCTGCTTTCAGACATTTCAAATTTTGAAGTCGTTTACTTTATACTTCATCGCTGACGTCACTGCACTGCTCTTAAAAAAAAAACTAAATTAAAAAAAAATCATTATCCCGGACTTCAGTTTGAAGTTAGGACTACAAACCCTTTACATGGGGCTCCAAATTTGCAAAATTTCATCATTAAAAAAAAATCTATTACATTTTTTTAAGTCGGTATTTAAAATATAAAAAAAAAATCAGACTTCAAAAATTTGAAAAACTACAAAAACAAGCCAAAAATTAAGCTCAAAATAGAAGAATGTCATCTTCATAGAAATACGAACTTTTGAACAAAAAAAATTGAAGTAGTTTTATAAAAAGAAAATGGTGTGCAAGTTTTTTAAGAGGACTTCAAAATTTAATATAAAAAAAAGAATGCTTGGATTTTTTTTAGAGGACTTTAAAGTTTAACTTTATGTTTTCTTAGTCTTATTTCAAGTTGGGAAAAAATATGTACTGGTAACTTCCAAGTACAGGTGATTACACAAACATTTTAATGATTTGCAAAATCGGGAATAGAAATGCAAAAAAGTGCAAATTCCTATCGATGTCCTGGCAGTGTAGGTAAAAAATTTTGTTCAATTCAGATAATTTTTTTTTAGCTTGCATCTCATCTCCGTGATATTTTCAAATTGGCTTTTCCGCCAATTAAACAGAAACAACAACAGCAAGCACCAATATATTCAATATTCATGTTGCCATTGCAATTGCTTCAAATATTGCAAATGAAGCTACACAGCCTTCAATCAGTGCTTCAAATTTAACAAGAACGCCATCATCCTATAGTGGCTTGCACCCACAAGATCTACTTTCATCATTGACAAGAAAAACAATTAAAATACGCATAATATGCAAAAGTGACATAGTTCCAATAATATTTGTTGTGGCATAGGTTTATTATTAAATTACCTCGCCTTGTAGGTTTATTTCCAAGAATAAATTGATATGAAAACGCAAATAATTCAAGCATAAAATTGAATTTACTTTCAAGATGCAAGAAGTCAGAAGACAACAACTATAGTGACATGAAGCAACCGCAATCTGGCAACAAATAAACCACAACCTCACATTTAGAACTATGTATATATTGTATAATAGAAAAGGAAAAGCCTTCCTGCATAAGTCTACATACAAACATATTTCAAATCGATTTTTATTCGATATTAGCTATGCTATTATAGACTGCAATGTGACAACATTCATTTCAATAAATTACTTTCAAAGGATATTAGAAATTTTTTGAAAAATTCAATAAAACAGTAACAAAAAACTCTCAAGAAAATGTTGTAAGAAATGAAATGCACTTTAGACTATAGACCAATCCTAAAAGGCGTTTGAACCCAGAAAAATCGTCGGAAAGATGGATTTTGGTGTATATCTGAAGAAAGTTGCAAAAATTATAACTTTCGAACGGGCTGAGATAATTTGATTTTTTTTAAATAAAAAGTGAAACTTCGTGAGTTTAAAAAAATGGTATACATAGGGTGTTTCAGAACTTAATGTGCGACTTTTTGATCAAGTCAATTATTTATTAATAATTTTCAATGAAAACAAATTTTTTTGAATGGTTTAAAAAATCTCACGAAAGTTGTGAAATCAAAGTTTTTTTAAGAACAAAAATATGTTAAAAAACGTGATATTGTGATCTGAAAATTTTTATAAAAAAATTTGTCTTTGATTTTAAAAATAAGGAAACTTTGACTACCTTTTTGCTTTAACGTTTGAAGATTCCAAAATTTCCTAATACAGTAAAAATATTAATTTTGTTTTTGAAATATGATACAGAACATTTGATTAAGAAGTAAATTACATAAAATTTGCAGATCACGCCTGTCAATTTCTTTTTTCTATCTGGGAGCTGTTATGGTTCTATTATAAATGCGATGAAAATTTTTTCAGTGATAAGTCTGAATTTTGCGATTCTGGTTCTGTGTAATCGTGAAATAAAGTCGCTTGAAAGATCAAAAGATAAACTAAACCAAAATGTTAAAGTTCCGCTTTTAATCGACAATAATGTATTGTCTTCTTCAAAACAACATCTAATATTTAATCATGGGCAGATTTAAAATGTCCGTTTGGTGTCCAAAAGTGACCTGAATTAAAGTGATTTTCTTTAAATTTGAAACTACTGAAGTAATTTTCTTCAAACTTTGCACATTAGGTTTTGGGGAGATTGCCTAGAGGAGAAATCGAAATATTTTTTCTAGCTTCAAAAATAACGGTCATAACCTCTCATAGTACCGTTCACACAAAACATTTTTATCTCAAAAACGGTTCTTACGATTTTTGTGAAATTTTTTATATCGGGTAATATATAAAGAGGTCCTATATAATCTTAATAATATTGCGTATCAAAATTTAAAAAAAAATATTTTTTGTATTTAAAAGAAAAAAATCAATTTTTTTTTTCAAATTCAATATTTTGAAAACTAATAGATATTTTTTATTTGGCTTTAAGTGTATGTTATGAAATACTAAAAATGTGCATACCGACTTTTATTTTACGATTATTGAATTTTTTTTTCAAAAATTTGTATTTTTATGATACATAAGATGGCATCTTCAGTTCTAAGATTAAACTTTTTTTTTGGCTTATTTTATAAATTCAAATAATGAATTCCAAGCTTTTTCATATTTTTACTTGTGACAATAATCGATAGTAGGTGGGGTAGTTTTGATTTTTTTTCTTTTTAATGCTTTCAGGGGTTATAAATGCGAATATACAGTTTCCCAACAACTCAGACTTTAAAACCACGAAGTTATCGCACATCGGTTCAAGTACGTGCACCCCAGTCGCGCATTTTATTACTATCATGAAAGCAATTCAAATAACGAATTTTATGCTTTTCCATGTTTTTCTCTATTAACATTTTTGTTTTTGAAATTTTCTTTTGAAAGTACTTTAACATAAGAACAAGTTCGTGTGATCCAATCGTGGATTTTATTTTTGGACGATTTTCATCACAATTTTTCAGTATTATTGCGACTCAAACAAAATTGTCTTATCCGAACAGAACTACCCTAATTTTTGTAATTGCAAATCAAAACTAATGTGAGGAATGAAAAAATGAATTTAAAGGGAAGTTACCCCATCTCATCAAAATCAGTAGGTGGTAGAATAAAGTAGACATTATATCAAAAAGATTCAAATGTATTACAATGAATTAAAATTTGTGTCGCCTTAACGATTTATTCAATAAATCATTAACATGAAACTTGATCCTGTTTTCCTTACAACTCGGTACAACAATGGAACATCGAAACACAAAAGATTACACAATACGCTGCATGAGGCTTGAGCCGTATAATTGCATTTCCAAAACAAAACAAAACAAAAAAATACTCCTACGCAACTACTCTTGTTTCCCATGCAGTTGAATTTAACATTTCAAAAGGACACTAGCTGTGCATACATATCTGGTAAGAGTCCTCGTTTTCTATAAGGACCATTATAGACAAAACATCCCATGGATGGACATGGTGCAGATTGAATTGTAACTCAGTCAACCAAACAGCTCTCTATTTTGGTGAAGCTGGAATTTGAAACGTGATGCCCACATTTGTGGCTATGCGAAAGTTTTCCATATGTTATCCAGGAATCCTTTTGTTTGTTAAATTTTGTTTTTGTTGTTTTGCACATTTTACAATTTGACCGTACCGTGGTTTTAATGGATTATTATGTACATTAGGGTGGCATCGGAAACACACACAAAATTCTTTGAAAGAAAATCGGCTCAAAACTTTAACGTTTAGAGTTGCCTTATCGCCATTTTGTTGTTTTCGATACAAACCATAATGGAGAAAAGGTAGAGACAATTTTTAAAATTTCCAACCGTTAATTTCTTAATAATCCCAATAATCCCCAAATAAAAAAATTCATATTCCTTTAGAATTATGTTACCGTGTACCTAAAAGATAATTTCACATTTCAAAGAAAATAGAATGAAATTAACTTTTAAAATTTCTAACTTTCGAATTATTTTCCCTAAAATTAATAAATTGACATTTTTTAAAAGGAATTTGAGTTTGCAGAGAAAAATTAACATTTCTGTGCTCAAATTAAATTCTTGTTTTTTTCCCGTAGAAAATGTATTGAAAAATTGTTTGAGAATATTTTTGTGTCCGAAGCAAATAATTTCGGTTTGGGAATCAATTCGTATAATTTGACCCACCCTACATGCACATATCGTTTGTTTGAAAAGCTTAATGTGATTTAAATTATATTTAAATTAAAGAAAATTTATTGAAATTTGTTTAATATTTTAAGAATAATATTAATTTATTCATTCAGGGTTTTGGGCTTCTTAAGTAATAATTTTAAATTCCTATGTAGATATTTTAAATATCGAAAATAAAATCCGCTTTCTCACTACTTATGAAATCGTATGGCTGTATGATTTATGTATGTTTTACACTGTTATGGCGAATACGTAATTATTTTTTGTGTTGCTTTAAAATTTGTTTTTCCGAATCCTTTTGTTTCTTTCCTAAAAAATGTTCAATATTTTTTGATGAATAGAATTATTCGGCTATGTATATTTTTCTGTTTCATTTGTTTGACCATTACATCCATTTATCACTTTAAATCGACATTAACTGAAATAAATTAAATGTATGTAGAAGTACATTTTTAAACATTTTTTTTTATTTTCTCTTGAGACTATAAGTACTACAGGGCAAGTTTTGGATTCGTAAAAAAATTGTAATTCACAGTTTTAATCAAACTTGAAATTTCTATGATATCTAGGAAAGTCGAAAGTCGTCGCAATTCTGTCTGTTACGCTATAGCATAAACGGGTAGGTGGATTTTCTTAAAACTTGGAATTTTTGTGTGTTTTTCATTTATGTTTTTATGTATATAATATATACATATGTTTTTATATTTTCTTTTGAGAAAAAAAAGTAACGGTACCTGACATACATTTATGTTTTGCCTTTTTTGCAAATTCTGATTTTTCATGAAAATGGCTTCGACAAAATTAAATAAAAAAACTACAAATTTAAATAAATGATCACTTTAAATAAAAAAAAAATCAAAATGTGTACCGTTAAATCCCCTAGACTTATCTTTTTTTTTTATTTTTTCAAAAACAGTTAATATGTTACCAAAATTTGTATGCAAAAGGATTTAAAATTATAAAAAAATATTCAATACTTAAATTTTGAATTTAAAAAAAAATATATTTTTTGAAAATTAAGTGTTTCAAAAACGGGTCCATATATATTTTTGGATACAAAAGAGTTTTTTTGTATCTTTAATAATTTGTCAAAAATTAAAATTATTTTCTAATATAACGGTATCCCCCATGCAAATGTTAAAAACCCATTTTCAAAAATCTCAAATTCCTTACAAACAGAAAAAATATGTGTTTTGGTGTTTAATACGGCCTGTCGTTAAACAGATTATTTATGGTTTGGAAATTTATTATTTTTTTTTTATTAAAAATATATTTTGATTGATGTAATTTTTTTATTTGAAAAAAGTTGAAAAAACTATACTTAAAACAATTTTTTAAAAATATTTTTAATATTTTTTCTTTATAGTTAAAACTGGAGAAATACTATATCAATAAACTTCACAGATTATCGTCACAACTAATTTATTTTTGATCAAATTAATACTTATCTTACTTCGATGATGTGATAGGACATGGGAACAGTAACACACGTGCGACATAATCTTGCACTTTATTTTTTTTATTGAAAGAATGATATTAAATTCCGAAATTAATTTACAAAATCACTGAATTCCATCAATAGAGTCATTTCATTAATATAATATTGTACAGATATGCAGAAGCACAGTTTTACATTAAACATGCAAGTTGCACATCGCATACATCAAATAGTTAATACAAATTAATTAACAATATACTTTCACGCTTTAATAGCAAATTGTAACCAATATGTGCCGGATAAAAGTCAGTAATAAATCGTTTTCGTTTTAATTCGTTCAATTTAGTACATTGTATTATTGTATAACGATTTAATACAAAAAAAAAGAGACACAACAATTACACGTCATCACCAGATGAACATACTCATATTTTATTGGCCTTGCTCATTTGGGTTAATTAAAATAATAGCGTTAATTTATTTGTTTAAAATGTCAACTCATTGCATTTTAACCAAAAATGTTAATGAGATATAGTATCTGATTGTATGGCAGTCATTTATAACAATATCAGATTTTAAATTAATCTTATAAAAGTGCGTATACGCACGAGTGCACAATTTTTTCTACCGACCGAATAAATTCATGTAATGCTGGATTTTGATTTGTTGGGCCCTATACTATTATAGTAAAAGGTGTCTTGTGTGGAGCTATTAAAAATGAAGAATGAAACATAAAATTTATACAAAAATGAGATATTATTTTGTCTATAACATTCCATTAACCACATGAGTGCAGAGAATCTTGATTCTGTGTCGAACCCGAACAGCTTAGGTGATAAGAGATTGTTGTAAAATGTCAACGCTTATAAGCTTTGAATTTTTTATTTATTAAACTTCACTATTCACTTACAAAATACAAACATTCACATATAATAAGCCTGTGTACATAACATTCTAACATAACATTCGAAATTTCGGTCAAACTTGATGGGGAAGACGAAAAAAGTGTGTCTCACTCATATGTTTGTCAATCATGTTTTTCAAGACCAAAAATAACGGTACCTCCATTAAAGATTTAGGGGGTGTTTTTGAAAATCTTAATTTCCTCAAAAATAGCTCTACACATTTTTTGAAAAAAAAATCAAAAATTTTAAATTGTTTACCTTTCAGTAAAAAAATTGTTTTCAAAAAATTGGGGGCGTGGTACCCTCCCAAAGGATTTGATTTTTGGTTTTTTCAAAAATGGTATCTGTCCTTTTGATAAAACATCTAAAAACTTTTACCAGTATTCAATACAAAAAATTTAAAAAAAACTTACCGTTTTACAAAAAACCATTTTTGCCGGCTATAAGTTTTTCTAAACTGTCTCAAATATTCTGCCCAAAAATTAATTTTGCCATTAAAAATTAAAATTTCAAATAAATATTAAGGACACACTGAAAAAAATATCAAATTAATCGAAAACGCCTCGAAGAATTTTGAAAATTGTGGTGAACAGTAAACAATTTTAAATTAAGACATCTCCATAGAACAATATCTTTAGATCTTGTTCAATTTTAAAGAAAAAACAACCGGTGTACTTAGTGATTCAAGATGAACTATATTTAATAATGTAAAGTTAGTCTTAACAATGCATAGGATAAATGAAAAAAAAAAAATAGCAAAGTAATATAAGTGTACATATGTATGTTTGTTAAATTGTTAAGTCTGCAAAAGCTTTATAGGGTATTGTAGGAGGTATAAAGTATTTTAAACAATTAGAAAACAAATTATCTCAACAGATCTTATTACAGTTTTACAAAAATTTTGATTTCTTTATAATTTTTTTTTGAAATAAAAAAAAAAATTCAAAAATAATTTTCTCACTTTATATATATGTAAATGTAAATAATCTTAAAAGTTTTTTCTTCTCGTTTGAAATAATTGTTTCCTGTCTAAGGAAAGATGCAAAAATTTTTTGGCTCCAACTTTTCGTGAACTTTTTGATTTTCATTTAAATTCTGAGTTGAAATGACTTTAGAAGATCGATGTTTTTAAAAAAACTACGGTTTTCGACTTAAGACACTTTGCTCTTCTAAAAACGAATTAATATATACAATCAATTAGCATTGATGTGCAATTAAATGATGTTATTTTTAAATTTTTAATTTCTTTCTTTCACTGGATTAGATTTTAATATATAAATACTAAGTTGATTTCCTTCCATGAATCCCAAATAATATTGCTTTTAATGAGATGATACCCTTTTTAATCCACTTTACTTTAAATTGCCCATTAAATTTCAACTTAATGCCTAATCCCACAATTATCTTAATTAAAAGGTTCTCTTATTTATACAATTGAAATAAAGAACAAAAAAAAAAGAAATCTCATTTAAAAAGGTTCTCGATTTTTTCTTCAGAAAAAGAATATTTTTCTTTTAAATATGCAATGTTTGTATCTTTTTATTTTCGATTCTATTTTGAAAATTAAATTTTCTTCTTTGAATCTATATTCTTGTAATTTTCATTAATCACGTCAACAAATTACAGAAACCAAACAAAATGTGACAGCAATACAAATTCATTCAATAAGCCTGACGAAAATATAATTGTGTAGCTATGTATTTATAAATAGGGCACAGAGTTAATCTCTAAATCCCAATTTCTATAAAATGGCTGCTATAGCTATTATTAGCGAAATTAATTCGGAAGACAGGTGATGTATACACAAATTAGATATTAAGAAAGACTTCTGGGTAGGTAAGGTTTATTATTGTTAAATTATTCATTGTCGTTAATGGGATGAATGCTGGAAATGAAGGTTAGGGTGTTTCATTTGTATATGCCTTGTCATGCCTAGTCATGTACAAGATATTGGAGCAAAAAAACGATCATATATTTCAAAACTGTTAAATTCTTGGTTTGAAAGAGCAATTCCGATTTGGGCCTTCAGGACACGAAAAACCTTGGAAATTGAATAGTCTAATTTTTCTAATAAAATTCAGGAAATCGTTTGTTACTGATTTTTTAAAATACTATTTGACTTTAAGATTCTTTTCTCTAACAAAAACAGGTACAGTACAATTATAGAATTATATATGTATGTAGTTGTTAAATAAAAATGTTAAATATTATTACCGACTTTTGAAAAGTGAAAAAATCTGAAAATTTTATCTTTGCAGTTCTTAAAACTTGCAATAAATAAAACTCGGCAAATCATCAAAAAAAAAAAAAAAAAACTTTTAAAAAAATGAAACGCCCTAACTTACAAATCTTAAGAATTATCTTTTTGTGAATTTCAATTATAGAGCGATATCAGTAAAATGATATTCATTTCAATCTTTTAAGATAAAGATTAAAGAAAGATCTTTAATTTGTATAAATTTGAGTTTATATTTTATTTGTTGTTTATTTTCGCATAGAGATTAATCGGGGCTTACCTACAATATATACTCACCAAAAAAAGATGAGTTCACTGAAGGAGCAAGCACAATTTCAGTGGAATATAAACTGCCGATGCCGTATTAATAAAAAATCAAAAATTTAAATTCTTATCCTCAGTGTTACTAATCTATGGATTAAGAATTTTTTGTTCTCACTCAAAGCAATTGCCTTCAAATAAAGTTATAATTAACCTGAGAATAAAATTTGAAATGTCAGATTTTTTTTATTGATAAGGCGGTTATAGTAAAGGTATACCGTCGAATTAGATTTTGACATAAAAAATTTGTGTTTTTTTTAATTGTTGGTGGATATATTCCCCTTCCCAGTTTCCCTTCGATTCCAGTTAATTGCAGAGAAAATATTCAATTTAAAATTTTTACCATTTGAACATTGAAATACAGTAGAGTTTCGATATAGTGAAGTAATTAAATCTAAGCCTTTTCACTATTTCCAGATTGTTCACTATTTTTAGAGAGAATTTTAAAAATATTTCAGAGTTGAGTTTGAATCAAAATACACATTATTTCTGATGTAAAATTTTTCTTTTGTCACTGACTGATGAATGAAACGCTAAAAAATCCTAAAAGACAACCTACACATGTCTAAGAAATATTGTAGAATATTTGTATTTTGAGATCAAATTGTTCACTATTTAGAATAGTCTGTATAAAATTTCGGGAGTCCATTATACTGGATAGTTTATATATTATATTATACTTATAGGGAAATTCGTTAGTTCTTAATCAAATACATAAAAGGTTTTAGGTGTGAGGAAATAAAAAATTACTGAACGTAATTTTATATTTTTTTTGTGTTTAGATACATGGCCTTTTTTGAAGTTAATAAATTTATATAGATCAATCCTTGTACGAATAGATTCTCGGATAGGACAACATTACTTTGGGTGACTTGCTTTGTCGTCTCACGCAACTCCGTTTCTTCGCTTGCGATATGTCCAATCGCCAGGTTGTACCCATGAAAATGTGTTCAACTCCTTGCATGTTGGATACTACAAGGCGCACAACCAGCACAGCTTCATTAAAATAAAAAGCCTCAAATTTGCACCTCACTGACGACTAAAGGCCGGCCACGAGACAAGACCACGAAGAAATTTTTTTTTTCAGTCTTGTTTCGTTATCGACTCACTTTTTTTTCGTTTTTATCTTTTTTTTGTTTACAAAATTTGAAACAATAATTTGAATACCTGAACTATCGACTCATACCTTTTTCTACCACGACACAACATTAAGTTATATTTAAGGTTGAAGGAAGAGGGCGCTTAAGTGCAGTTTGACCCAGTGCCTCATCCCTCGCTTTCTTTGACCCAATCCTGTATGAGTTTTGTGTTATTCATTCAAGTTGTAAGTTCTATAAAAGCCAGTTCCTTAAAAAAGACTATTTTAGACCAATTTTCACCTCATTTGAATGTAAATTTACCTTCTTACTTTCATTAAGAAACACAGAAAAAAGGAGGTTAAACTTTTATTGTTTGTTCTTACTCCAAAAACAGTTCATTACTACAAACCCTTTCCCCATTGAGCACACACAAATATTCAGTATTTTTAGCATTTGAATGTGTTAATATCGCACAAAAATAGATATATCGTCAAGGGATCTAACTTCAAAATTTACTACTTCATAATATTCGCATTCGCCATTTTTTCTTTGTAAACATTGAACATATCAATGTTCTTTCGTTCACAAAAATGAATTCCCAAAGCGAACAATATTTGCCTTGTCGTTGCACTGGCACAAAAGTGTCATCACGAAAGTTCGTTTTCAATTAATTTCCCTATGTATGTATGTGGCCCGCATGACGACGCAACGCGACGACGACGACGACAACGAAACGACAGAAAGTGCACCGGAATTTTTAGTGAGGAATTTCTTTTCAAATGAAAAATTTCCAGCGAGGAAATGTGTCTCATTGTTTTCGTCCGTATTTGTCGGAAATAATGCAATAACCTGAGTGGCACGAAATTTGCATGCACAATTTTATGTGTCGCGTTGGTCGGTTTAAAGTTGGATAGTGTTTAAAAAAATGAAGACAAAAATACAAATGTTTTGGCAATGCATTTGGGTCATTGTTGAAAAAGGAAATTTTTTGAGCGAATTGTTTTAAAAGTTTATCGATTTGGAATAATAATTGTAGACGTACATATGTATTATGTAGGTAAGTAATTGAAAGGAATACTCCGACCGTACTTATTTGGTTTTGTCAATTGTTTTTCACTTGAAGCAAAGACATACATAGCTATTAAAATTTTGAAAACATGTAAATTATAACAGGAAAAAAGAGTGTCAATTATTTTGTAAACATTCAAGTCGCCTTTGAAGTTAGCGCTACTTTTTTAACTCTTAATTTTTGTTGTTCCAGGTTGTTCCCGGTTGTTAAAGATTGTTCCATTTTTTTTTTTTCAATTATTACTTTCCCTGTTCTTTTTGGATAACCAAAATTTAAAAATTTGCTCCCACTTGTTCCAGAGATTTCCTTTAATTAAACAAGAAATGGTCAGTTTGAGAAATCTCAAATTTCCAAGTCAACCGAAATCGGTGGTAGCATCCGGAAATGGGTTAATTATTATTTCAGAATGAATCTATTTCCAAATAAGTTATCCAAAAAAATGTTATCTGATTTTAGTAAATTATTACTCATGCAACCTTGAAAATCTACTTCATTGAACACATTTTTCATTGACAGGAAGCAGCAGCCAGAATTTAAAATGAAAATCAATCAGGTCGCAGTATATACCGGAAACCACTAAAGAATTTGGTTTATACTTTTTGGCAACTTCCATTGCGGCAGAGAAAACAAATCAATTTTTTTTCTCCATCTTCCTTCCCTCGACTTCATCATTTCCTCGTGTGTTCATGTTGATGTTGGTGTTGATACACTCAAGTGGAGAACGACTAAATCAGATCCACAAGGAGCCTACTAAAGAGAAGTAAGTATTACGGCAACAACAGTGCACAGAGCTCTTGAGAAAATCCCTTTTTCCAAAAAAAAAAAACAACAGCCAACACAAACACACAAAAATCAAATCTCAGGAGCAGCAGACAGACCATGTGAAACCACTTGGAAAGCAACAGAGTATAGCATAGTGTTTGCCCTCTATATTCCAGCAGCATACGTGTACCACCTACCGTACCTACATCCGGAGTTCAAAATCAACATCGATGATAAAAAAAAAATCCCTTTGCCAAATCTTTGCTCAGGAAAAGACATGGTAAACGATTTTCATTTTTTTTTCTCTCTTCAGTCCTCTTTATACATATTCAGGGAAAAAAGAAGAAAATTGCATTTTGAAAGAACTCGGCTGTCGTTTTTTTTTTTTTTTTTCGGAGGATTCGATTTAAAGCGATGATATAGAAAGTCTGGAAGTTGCTCTTTTAAAGGAGCTTAGCCTTTTTTCAACAATTCAAAAAATGTATTTTGTGGTGAATGTTGGGATTAATTTTAAAGGAGTCATAAAAATTGCAGAAAAAATTTTATATTCAGGGAAATAAATTACCACAGAAGTTTAGAATTTATACCAAAAGTGAGCAAATGTATTTTCGAATATAAGCTCTTTCAAATTTAAGTTCTTAAGTCCTTGGGTTTTTATTCTTTAATTTTGTATATGGTGAAAAGACTTTTTTGTTTTGGTTTAGAGCAATATTTAGGAGGGTATTAAAAGTGATTGTTGTTTTCTGGGCAGAGTTCTAATGATAGCTTTTTGTAATACCTTTTGTGATACCTGTTCGGAGGAAAACTTATGAACCAGAAATTTCTCATATTGAAGATGTCCTTTTCCTTTTTCGAAAGGGAATGTACCACGGTACAAGGACAGAAGTGTATAAAAAAAATGTTTGAATCTTTCACCAAGGGACTAACCAGTAAAGGAAGAAGAAGGCATAATGTAAATTAGAGAAGAACTAATTCAGAGGTTAATTCTTAGTACCTATATCAATTTTTGAGGTTGGGGCCATAATTCTGTATGTGCAACTTCGGATTACAAAATTCTGTATTCTTAGGGTCTGTGAAAAGTAGCCCATTTACAGAATTATAAATTACAGAATTTCGGATTTACAGAAGAACGGCTCAGTTTGTAAAGGAACCATTACTTCGGAATAATGAAGGGACCGGAACCGTTTTATTGGTTAAACAGAATGCAACGGAATGTTGTAGCCGCAAGAGTTGAACACTTTTCTAAAATGTCTTGGTTTCGACTGCTGCATTTTTTCGAAGATTGTATTTTTTAACTTATTGTTTCTTTAATAAATGATAATACCAAGAGTCTGATATGGATGGATTATAAAGGGTATCCCAACAAGAACGCAAGATTTAAATTTGGCGCCATTCAAAGTGTCATTGTTTGACATTTGAACAATTATTATTGTTTGTTAGTAGAAGGTATAAGGTTAATAAAAATGGAGCGCTACACGAATTAACAACACATTCTCAATGTGAAATTGTTTTACCAAAATGGTGAAAGTTTTGCGGCTACAGTTCGCAAATTGCGATCAATTTAGGGTTACAATAATGCTCCAAAAGAGTCAACTGTAAAGCGATTAATGGAAAAATTTGCTGAAACTGGGTCTGTCACTGATGTAAAGACAACAACGCGACTTCGACCAGCTCGATCGACCGAAAATATCGCAGCAGTACGTGATGATGTCGCTTAAACTCCATCCACCTCAATTCCACACCGAGCTCAGCAAATTGGTGTTTCCAAATCCACTATGCAGCCTAGAATTGAAGAAATGAATGTAGAGAGCATGTGGTTTCAACAAGACGGCGGCGCGGCGGCGTGGCGCCACATCTCATTCAGCCAGAGAAACAATTTAATTGCTGCATCAGTCATTTCCCGATCGTGTTATTTCGCGTTTTGGAGACCAGAATTGGCCGCCTAGATCGGACTTTTTTCTTTAAGGTTTTTTGAAGTCGATGGTTTACGCTAATAAGCCGACGACAACTCAAGCCTTAAAAGAGGAAATTGGACGCTGCATTAATGAAATACCGCAGCATTTATGCAAAACGGTCATTGAAAATTTCATTAAAAGATCGCGTATGTGCCAGCAAAGCCGCGGCGGCCATCTGCCCGAGGTGTTGTTCCATAAATAACCTCATCCTGTCTACTTGACGATATAATAAAGAATTCGCGTTTTTTTTTTAAATATCTGCGTTTTATTTAAAATTTAAATCTTGCGTTCTTGTTGGGACACCCTTTATAAATTAATATTCTGTTTGAAAAACGTCGTTCTCAAGGTCTGTGACTTTCTGCGATGACGTTCCTTCACATGGTGGTCTTGATTGTGTCCATCTTTATAGTTCTATGATTGCTGTCAGAATCTGGGTTGTTTTTCAGGACGAGTGTTATAATCTCCAGAATATCGTTTAGGTACATATAAAAAGAAGAATTTAAGTGCTCTTTAAAACGCTATATATTAGTATCATTATCTTTTTATAAAAATTTCAGTAAAATTTTTAAAAAATCTATTTTATATACAACCCAATATAATTTTTTTCATTTTGACAAAGGGAAAACTATTAATTTATCAAATTTTATAAATTTACTGGCTAACTTTTCAGAACTACCATTAAGTTTTGAAAATTCATTTCTAAAAACTCACTCAATTCTTCCGAGATGCTCCATCTGGATTAATAAATTTTCTAAAAATAAACCCCAGTCAAGTTGAACTCTTCACTGCCAATCCACTAATGCATCGGTATAAACTCTCACTCCTGGAACTTCCAAAATGGTTTCAATCTTAAAAGCAAAAACAACAGTGCAAAAAAAAATACCTTCCCTTTTAAACGGAAAATCCTCTGCGCGATAAACAAAATTGAGGGAAACAAGTTGAACTGTGATTGCCTTGGGTTAAGGGTTCTTCTCTTCACAAAATTGCATTTTATCTTGCTGCATCTTTTATCTTCATTTTGAATATATCCCCGGGGGGAGTTATCGCGAAGATTTCAATTTGATTATAAAACGTTCCCAGGATATTGTGCTCTTCTCCACACAATCATCAACTACTCTATAAGCTATACAGCTATAGCTTGATCTTCCACGAACCAAGGAAATTACTATGCGTGCTTAGGGTTGGGTATACTGTGGGTAAGTGTATAGCAGATAGCATTATACTATAGAAGGGTATATAAAAATGGTAAGCTTTTAAATCGATTTGCATTTTGTCACTGTCACGATGTCAATTATGAGTCTCCCTGTACAGCTAGCTATGTTGCATTTCAACGAATAATTTGGGGGAAATTTATTTTAAGCTTTTTAAAATGCGCTGTGGAAATTGGAACAGATAGATATACTCGTATATGCAGCTAAAATTAAATTGGTAAACCAATGCAATTTTCGATTTAAATAAGTAAATTTACCTTAAAATACATTTAAATTTGAAAATCAATCAATTAACTGTACGTATAGCTAAATCTGAATCGTTTAATTAAAATATGACCACAATTTGCCAGCATAACTCTGTAATCACTTTTAATTTTCCATCACTTACTCAATTGGCGTCCAGCGTGATTTAGCAGTGTGTCAAATGAAAATGTGGTCAGATGTTAATTATACACTCTGTGCAGGACTGTCATTTGATTAACTAAAAAAATGCAGGTGTATTTGAATTTCGAATTTTATATGCAATGATTAAATGCAACTCTGATTAGCTTGTGGGTATTTGGAATTAAAGTTTAATGCATATTGGTTGAAATAAACTATGCAAATGACGTAACGATGACTTAGTTTTGCAGTAAATTAAATTTTGAGTTCGAAAAACCTACATATACAAATCTTCCAAAATACTGAGAGCAAAATATTCCAAAATCCCGAAATTCCAAAAATAAAAAATTCCGAGGTAGTGTATAATGAGGAGGTGCATCTTCTGCAGATAAGGAAATCTGGAAATCTGTTATGAAAAATTGTGCGAACGAAGAGTGCGAAGTTGCAAAGATTTTGGCTGCAGAAAGCTAAACCACTGCTAGGAACTGCCAGAAGACACTACCATCGTCAACATGGTGGTGGAATGATGAAGTAATAATTAGAATAAAACGGCCTTTAAAGCCTAGTTAAAATGCTCCTCTCAGAACATAGATTTGCAAGAAATAATCAAAGAATAAGTGTGCAGAGAGTCCGAATAGCATGTTTCGGAAGCTGGTTGCAATATCTGCACCAGCTGCTGATGCAAATCATGCTATCCAGGAACTGTCATATGCCAAAATTAACAAGGGTTCAAGGTTTTTCAAAATAGCAGCACAATGATGAGAAAATTAGCAGATTAGTTCATCAAAATTCATTAAAGGCCAACTTATTGCGAATGACGACAAAATTCTTCACAGATGGAAACAGTTTTGTGAAGGATTTTCAAATTAACAGTTTCCGAGGCTATACTATCCAATAGCTTCCCCTAACGACGAAAAAATCGTTACTTTCTTCCAATCCACAAGGGGAAGGGTGAAACACGGAATGTGACATTGCGATGTCCCACATCATAAAGACCGTTAAGCGCTTATTGGAAAAATAATACGGATGTCTGACGATCAATGCCGGGTTCTTTCGAATAAAGCAACCACAGATTTTGGGTGCGCTTATGCACCAAAAAGTTCCCAATTAGAGTAGGCACTAGGGAAACATCTTGTGTCTTTTGCTTGATTTTCTACTTGAGGACAAGGTGACGGACCCCAATGGCTGCAATTTGCTTACGATGCAGCAATCATACGTGAGGATCCTGTGTCCTTGTAACGAGCACTTGATATATGGGTGGATGTTCTGGAGGGAAACGAATATCGTGTTAGCACAAAAAAGACTCAATAGCTATGCTATCTATCTTCATCTAGATTCACACGGAAATCTGTTTGAATGGAATATTCTTCCCAAGTACAAAAAGCTTAAATTTTTTGGATCTGCTCTCATGTGATGACGATATTAAACGCATAACCGTAGAATGGAAGGTGGCGGGCATTTCTGCCATCTTCTGTGATCGAAAAATACCCCCTAAGCTAAAAGACAAGCAGTTGTCGGGTACAGCGCTTACATACGATTTACAGTGTTGCACAATTTACAAGAAGTATTAGAGTAAATTGACAGCAGGTGAAGTCAGTGACAAAGCGTGATCGAATAAGAATCAAGAAAATCCGAGGAAGCAACAAAAATGCAACTGATCACCTTAGCTGGTACTTTAATGTTAAAATAAGAACCCCTATGAGCCCACTTCAAAAATCAATAGCACACGATTATTCGCTAAAGAAATTAGGCGCAGAAATTCTTGGATTGTTCTCTAATGTTCTCAGATTTAGGTTCTTGTCTTCCTTTTCTATTCCCAGAGCTAACGGAAATGTGGATAAAATTACTGGTGATTGTATTTATTGCCTCTTGCTTAGGCCTGTGTGGACTTAACTTTAAAGAACTGGGTAGGAAATATGAGTTCTTTTATTATTAAGCAAAAATAAAAAGAAATCTTTAAAATTAAACTTTTTATTCTTTCTCCAAATTATTTTTATTTAATCCCCAGAGCCCAGAATATTCGGCGAATTCAATATTGTTTTTCTTATTTGTATTGAAGTATGTTGCGATTTCTTGGAAGAAGCCAATTTTGGCAACTTCCACACTCTTCCCGATATAAAAGCAACAAAAAGTCTATAAAAACACCAATAAACAGTTTTTCAACTCGAATTTTGAAAGGTTTACGATGTGACATAAACTTTATTTAACAAACTAAAAGTTCTAAACAAAATTTCATTGTCATCACTCTCCAAAAAATTATTCACCAAAATTGCTACACGCAAATATCAAATTTAACAACAACAACAAAAAGAACATCCAGCACGTGACTTGTTCTTATTTTTAATGTCACGTGAATCATCGCTGAGTGCTTTGTTTCCATCCGTGCTTCAGGCAATGCTTTGGCTGATGACCTCGACATTTTATCACTTCCTGCTCTATTGGTGTAGGAGGAGGAATCCCAAAGAGACTACAAATATGTATACAGACATCGACATGCTTTTCCAACCAACAAAACGCTAAAAGCCAATTTTGTTCGGCTTTGTCTTCCAACAAAGAACAAAAACATCGTATGACAGGCGGGCGCAGATGCCATCATTGCCACTTCTTAATTATTTATTGATTAAACCAACAACAAGCCAATCAATTCATTTCATTTATCCTGAAGAACTTCTCTGGATGCGAATGCGATGCGATGGCATGTTTATCTCGGATGTTGGGGTTTGGCTTGGAATTTTGAAAATCTGGATACCGAACGAGCAGGCTAATCCTTCGAAATGTTAACACAAATTAATATCTTCTATACGAGTAATGTGGGTGTTGTTCATTTGGCTGTGGAGTTAATTAACAGAATTACATTCGAATCACTTCCGGCGGGCGGCACAAGGACAAAATGGCATTAAAAGAAAATTACCGACGACTTGATTTTACCCTAGGGGCGATTCCTATACGGATTGCGTGAAAAGGAAGTGGACGTAATGAATTGTATCTTGATAGCTTCTCAGGTCATCAATCATATAACAAATAGAAAAGAAAAAAAAAAATTAAGGTAATCAGTTTTTTTTTTCAAATGTTTATTAAGCAAGACAAAAGGGTGTTATTGGTGAATTTCAGATAGAAAGGAATAGGATGGTCCTTATTTTGAACTGTTTATACCTTCGAAGGCCTTGTGACTCAGTTTTAGAAGTGTAAGCGTTGGTTTGCGTTCAATAATGTAAGACTTGTCCATACGATTTTCTAGATTAATTTAATGTGACCTTCTTTTAGTTTTTTTTCGTTCTTTTTTCTTTGTTTATAACGGGATAGAAAAAATATTCAAATGAAAAATGATATTAAGGATTTAATGTTTGGTTTGTGTTTTGAGGAACAGCATCTTTTACCGAAATTTTGTAGAAAACGAAATTTTAATGGAAAAGAAAATTAGGATCTATTCAGATGAGCTAACATTTGATACCTATTAAAAAAAATTGAAAATTTCAAAAATGTTATCAAAAAAATAAAATTTTCGAAAATAGTATGCAATTGAAAAATAAAAGATTAAAATTATCTTGTTTTCTATATTTATAACAATAATTGTTTTTTTTTTTGACGGCAATATCAGGAACCAAGATATTCAATAAAGTACAAGAGGCATTCAGAATTTGAATTTCAAAAGTACGAAAAATCAAATGAACGATTTCCGATCAACGTTCCTCCTAACAAAAACAAGAAAATTTTGGCATTACAAATTGCTCAAATAAATTTTTTACGCACTGCGGCCCTAATCAGTTACCACAAAAAAACCGAACCTAAAAAAACAAATCACTCATTGTTTCTCTCCGACCAAAAAGAAGTGAACTAAATCAATTTAAAAAACGGAGAAATCCGTTAGATGGCGCTGGAGTTTTTTTTTATCAATAGTGCTCCAAACCATATTTTTTTTATAGAAAATGAAACTTATAGGAAGGTTGCGTAAAATGGCTCCGAGAAGTAAAATGTCCCATATATCGAAACAAAGTGACTTTCAAACTTAAATTTCACAAACTTAAATTCACAGGTTCGATCCCTGCCGTAGTTCTATGTCATGTTTTTATTCCATTATCATTGATCATTGTTGGGCCGCTGGTTTACTCGTCTTCTTAGTGAAGATTTGAAAATTCCGAATGCTTTAGATGTGTTTTGCATTCCAATTTTCCTTCTTTTTAAACTTCTATGTTGACTTATTTTAGTAATTCAGATAATTAATTGTATTTTTAAGCAATTTTTTAGTTATTTGAAGTGAGGAGCCATGTGATAAGACTTCCCTTCAGTTTCAGCTAAGGAAATATCTGTAATATGAAAGATTGTTGAATAGAAATCTTAAAAAATATTATTTTCTATTCCCAATTACCAAACAAATGGGCCTAAAATTTTTAAAATATCAAAATATTCAGTGGAAAATTGCTGTTTTTATTAGATACTATAATCTACCAAATCAAGTTTCTAGGAAATAACAATTACCTACAGAAAAAAAATCTTCCCAAGTTGTTCTACTCGAAAACACCCGAAATTGGAAAAAATGAAATTTTATTGATTTATAATTCGTTCAGCTTCACAGGATCAAATATAATCATCATCGTTGTAGGATTATCTGAGGCTATACCTCGCTGTCCGTCGTCGTTGTGTTTGTTTTGTAAAGGCAAACAAATTAACACTGTGTCTCAATACCCAAAGAACGGTCGTTGCGTCCGTGCGTCACGTCGAACGGTCCTCTTCGGAAATAATTCCGTCTTCCGTATAGTAAACTGTCAAGCTGGTGAAGTGGATTATGTTGTGTCCTCAAAATGAAATTATGTGAATATTTAAATTTTATGGAATGAAAATGAAATATTTAAAGGAGGCGTAAGTATATATCCAGAATGAAGCTACTGTTTCAGAAAATGAATGGTACAGAGCTCGGAGGCGTTGATGGACGAAAGCTTTATTCCATCATTGCCGTGACCTAGAAAGCAGTGTTTGTTTACTGTATTGTGGGCGGCAGTTGTTTGTTGTTATAGCTCGGTATGTAATAATTAATTTTGGAATCCAAACAATGCTAAAGCTAATTGGAGAACTTTGATTCTCCAATTAGCAATGAGGAATTGTATGATTTTTTTTTTTGTATAATTTTACGTTTAATAAATATTTATTATAGCGAACATAAACTTATAATATTCCGGTTTGAACTTAAAATTTTAAAGTGGATTAAAAAATTTAAATTTATTATTATTTCTGAGAATACTACTGTGTGTAAATTTTGACATAAATTTTATGTTAAATATACGAAACTTTGAGCTTAGCAAAAATGGTTTTTAAGAAGTTATTTCATTATTAACATGTACTAGCAATTCTTCAATTTGCCAAATCTAATCTTTATGAGGAATTTAATTTAGGGTTCGTAAAAAGGGTTCGTAAAAATATCGAATTTGGGATATCATCAGACCATTATTAGAGCACTAGTGGCGATGAATTTGGGGTTGGGATCGGGGTAAGATTAGCTTTTAACCAAAGAGTCCGGGTTGTATCTAGATCAGTGTAGAACGGTACTTAATAAGGTCATTAAATCTTTTGAGATTTCCCTAGGGCACAGGGCCTCTACTACTCTTACGCGCAATCATGGAAAAGTCTTTCAGTTTTCTACAACTCTTATCTCCAGTTTTGCTGATACCTCTTCGATCGTTCTGCGGCCCGCTCATAGGCCTTTCTACATGAAAGAGTTCCATTGTATTGCTTAACTCGGAATGGACTTGTTGCCCCTTCGAAGCCACTGAAACTTCTTGACATGTTATCGTATGAAGATTATCATTTGCCGAAAATTCTAAAGATGTTTCGGAGACATCTATGCACGTTTTCTATTGACTGAAGATGCAAATATGCTGCAGCCATCAAAAATTCAATGAAGGAGCGGAACAATTATAGCTTGGTTTTAAGCTTCTCCATATTTTGGACAGCATTACGAACACAGCCTTTGTTTTCCCGATTTGATCTTAAATATTTAGTTTGGATCCGCCTTCAGTAAAAACAGGTTTTACAGTTATTTACTTGAACAGAACACCAACCTTCCTTTATGCAGAACGTGACATTTGAATCCATGATAATGAAGCCTCGATAACAGCAGTATATTTATAAAGACTTGTAAAACAAGTCAAATAAATTGCCCATTGAGACTGCGGGTTACGTGGTGATCAAAATTCAGCGAACTGTTTGATGATGATACAAAAGGTGTTAATGGGGTCTGAAACTAGCAGTGTTTCCTTTACCAAATGTTGTTAAGAGCTATGGACACCTGTAAATTCTTTGGTACTTCTTTAGACGTTCCTACTTCGATCCTTGTACCAGTTTCTTCAGATATCCAAGGACTATGGTTTACTTGCGACCAACCGAACGTGGGATCCATGCTATTGATTGATATAAGTTCTTGTGGAAGGTGATCGTCTATCAGTATTTCACTAAGGCATTCTGGTATTGCTTTTAGACATTACTTATCGAGGCGTAGTTCTGGTCTCGGTAAAAATTTCAGTTACGAAGGTTGCCAACTTCCGTTACCTTTTGTAGAATAGCTGGGCCTTTTGCTCTTGTAATTTTAGCTCAAAGATTACCAGCAAGATGCTTCATTGTGACTGATTGTTGTGTTACTGGGCTAGTACAAGTTCCAGGCAGTCAGTAGTTTGGTTGAAATAATGGTTCCAACTGGGAGTTGTGTTAGAGAGATGCTTCTGCATCTGCAATTCCCATCGGAACGATCGCGTTTGAATAAGTTTATCTCAATTCCCCCTTTCTTATAAGACTTGAACAGCTTGAGGAGCAAGAACTTTAGGTAGGTATCAGCGAAGAGAAGGTTCTCGCATTCGCTGAATATGGGGTTGCCAAAAGTTATTATACTGAAAAATTACCAACTTACCCTCGGACACACTTAAAGAAATTTTAAACTTTACGCATCAATGGTTCAGTTGCATCAATTTTTAACAAGCTCTTAAATTTTAAAACTTAGTATTTTTTATGGATTTTCTTAAAAGCGTTTAGTGCAACCGACTATGAATTAAGATAGACATACAATATGTGCCAATAAAATAATAAAACAATATTCCGTTGGCTTGGAAAATAAACTTATCTTTATTTCTGTATGACAAATCATAAAATTTACAAATAAAAAATAAATACAAATAAAAACAATCAAAATAAAGTGCTATCATTTCGTTTAAATCTTCCCCCTATTGCAAGGGAGAAAAGCTTTGCTACATTCAGATAATCTTAGATTGTAAGATAATTTTCATAGAAATTTCCATGAATTTGTCTGAAAAAATTTTGTATTATATCCCCAACACTGTGTGCATATATGTATATCTATTTGTTTATATTTGTTTGAGTCTTTGAGTGAAGCTATTTTTGGCTAACCCTTGGATAACAAAATGTCTGTCTGAACGTACATACATATTGTTTATAATGGCCAACATGAAAATACAAAATTCCTTTCTTAGATATCTATTGTGTTGAAATCAAAAACAGTACAATAGATATGTACTGTAGGAAAACGTTGAAATAAACCATACCTACTGATACTGATAAAATGAAAAGGACCCGACAAGAAGTATGAATACATAAATAGCCTAGAGATGCTCTCTGTATAATTTTTCACTCTGTGTCCTCTGTCTCTGATGTGATGAAAAACCATCTGCATTTTTAAAAGTTCAAGTCATAAAGATTAAGTCAAGGACTGGCTTAAAACTAAAGAGATGGATTTCACTTTTCTGGATTTTTGTCTGTGCCTCAAGGAATTATTTTGTATTGCGCACATAGTAAGTATTTAAAACATTCTACCCTCGTTTTTGGGGTGAGTGTTGGGAATATCCCCCCCCCCAAAAAAAAACGTTTATCGTTAAAAAAAAATTTTCTGAAAGAAATTGAGGTATTGATGCAAAGGAAATATGGTCAAATATGTACGTCCCTCCATCCAATATGGCGAACACCATAGAGTGACTTTCAACACCGGAGACCCGTTCTTAATTGTCCTATCCAAAACTCAAGGCCAAAGTAACATTTTATCGGACTACAAGGAAAAAGTGAAATTTCGTTGGTTCGAGCTAAACGGTCATACCTTGAGCAACCGACCATATTTTTCTTCCATAAAAAAAATTATTTTTGGTCATCAAAATCTGTATTGCAGTTTCAAGAACACAAAAAATTGATTTCCCCTTCAATAACATTTCGGAAATTAATTATATGTAAAAACAACAGCTGTTAGAGCAAAAATAAAAACTCGGAAAAAAATTGGAACTTTTGCTCAAAAGTTCGCAGTTATAGCGTTATTACAACTACATTGCCTCGACAAGTTATTCCTATGTCCAATTACTTAGGGTTTTGAATTTTGACAGTTTTACAGAAATTTAAAAAATTAAATTAAGTTGATTTTTCTACTATATTCCTTCTTTTTGACAACTTAATTTTATTTCTGTATGACAACTTATTAAAATTTAGAGAGAGAAAAGAAAACAAATAACAATCAAAATAAAGTGCCATTATTTCGTTTAAATCTTCTTAGACCAGTCGGCAGAATCAAAAATGAATGCAAAATTATTCATCGTAAAATTTATGATTGAAATCGATAGGTGTTTTAATTCTTAGTCTAAAATAAAAATAGTGTGAGCTAGCCAACATTTTGAAAAACGTATTTTAACTCATATCTCAAATTCAGAATATTTTGTTTTTATGCTTCTCCCTGTCGGTTAATATTATGAACAAATATAAGTAACAGGAAAAGTATAATTTTAAGCGTTTTAACTCTGAAGTCCCATGAAAAATCAAATAGAAAAAAGAAAAATAGTACACTTTAGTTTAAAGGAGTGTAGACAAATACAATTAAAATGGCGGTCAATGCACAACACTAATTATAATTTGGTTTTTAAACTTCAAATCTATCCATTTTTCCATTCCACTAATAAAATTTTAGATGAATTTTGTAGAACAAAATACTCTGTCGACTGGCCTACCCCTGATTGTAAGACAATGAAGAAATAGCTTGGCTATTAGGGTGATTCATATTTGTTTGGCTTTTATTACTTTTGTTCTAAGGCATACATTAAAACCAAAGATCAGAAATAAATTTCAACCTTTTGAAGGGCTCTGTAATAATGCTTTTCAAAACTGCTCACCCAATACCTTTATTTTCAACCAAAAAAAAAGTATCGGTCAAGGTCTGAGAGTAACCTTTATTTTGTTATTTTTTAGGTTACGGCTAACCACTCGTCATCGGTTTCAAAAATAAACACGTTCTCATCAAATTCGAATTTGCTTAAGTATGAACCACTTTTCATTTATTTTCAGCAAAATAGGTTAAAGGTTAACATTCTCCGTTAATTTTTTCGTAAAAAACTCAACTATTGAGAGATATTTTTGAAATTAAAAAATAAGTCTCAAACCGTAACCAAATTCATTCTAAAGAAATGTAGTTACTCTATGAGAAAAACCAAATGAAAATAAAGGTTGACTCTTATATTCTGATCTCTAATTTAAGCAATGTGACTTAGGGGTCAATATAAAAAAAATCATGTGGTTGTTTTCGGGTGATAGATGGAATTGAATTTAAAATTCGAAACACCCTATTTGACTTTTATTCAGATAATCTTAAATCGTAGATAGAATATACTTTCTTGGAAATTTGCCTAAATCTGTCTGGAAAATTGTTTAAAATATCTCCAACACTTTAAACTTATTTACTCTTTTTGGCCTATTTGTAAATATTTATTCGAATCTTTAGGAGTTGTTTTTGGTTTAGCCTTGGCTACAAAACTTATAATACACATATAACATTTATACACAATACATATTGCTTATAATAGCCATCATGAAAATACGAAATTCCTTGCTATATCTCTTTTGCTGAATTCAAAAACTGTAGTATGGTGCATTTACTAATAAATAGCTACATACATAGGTACAAATATATAGCTCCAGTGTACACGTATTCATGGGAGTAAAACATCGTTATAAAAGGAAAAGGGCCAGGCAAGAAGAATAAATACATAAATAGCCTGGAGATCCTCTCTGTCTACGTTTTCACTCCGAAGTGATGGAGAACCTTTTGCATTTTCAAAAGTTTAAGTCATAAAGATTAATTCAAGGACAGGCGCTGAGCTTAACACTATAGATATGGTTTCCCCTTGTGTTGATTATTATGTGTGTCCCTCATACTCGTATTTAAAATATTTTACCGCCATTTTCGGTGGAAATTCGAAGAGGAATCGTATAAAGTATTAATTACAGAGTTTTGAAATGAAAAAAAAAAATTTTTAAATTAAATGCTTACATGTGTAAGATTTTTATCATCTCATCAAACGTCAGCTACATAGTTTTGGAAATTGGTAAGCCAAATATTTTTTTAATGAATTTTTTAAAGATTTTTCCAAGCTCTTAGTATACGACTCCTAAGCACCTTATTTTCTGGAACATCAAAAAAGTCTTGCACTGTGAGCTTGTAAAAATCTTTAAAAACTCATGATATTATAAAATATAGCTGTCTTCTTAGGTAGGTAGGTAGAAATGGCGATCACAAGACAACCTAGCTCGTGATCTAATTGGCGCTTTAGTGCGCCATGTCGAATGATTGCATTCTCATGTTTGCCAAAGCAGGACATTCGTAGAGGAAATAGATTACCATTTCACTTTCGCGTTGATCACCACAGCTGCGGCAAAACGTGTAGTGAAGAATGCCCAACTTCGTTGCATGTTCTCCTAAAGGCCAATGTCCGGTACATACCGCTACAGCTGACTTCTTACTATGAAAATAGCTGACACCTTTTATAAGCATTTAGTAACCTTCCATGCATTATTTCAAATGTGAAAGGCGTTTTTTCACAGCTTTATAACTTTCAGTTGGCAACAATTTTTTAACTGGCGGCCATTTTAACAGTTGATAAGTGATTTGTGTTATGTTTGGTTTAGCATTTCAAGAACTGAGTCCACACGATCATCTAGATAGGTGTAGTTTCGGTGAATGGACCCAATACAAAATTGCCGTTTATCCTGATTTGGTATGCTTTATGACCTGTTGGAATCACGATGCTCGCAAGAACGTTAAAGTCAATGGTGAATGCTGATTGCTGAATTTCTCCTTCCTCAATGTAACAACCATGATGTACAGGAGTAGTGGTTTCAACAGGACGGCGCAACATGTCACACAGCTTGTGCCAGAATTCATTTAATGAAGGAAAAGTTTGAATACCGCAGAGTTTCATTTTTCGGACAAGTGAATTGGCCACCAAGATCGTGAGATTTAACACCGCTAGTTGGAAAACTGATAGAAAATAAGACTACGACCGAGCCAGCGGTAGTCATTTACGTGAAATCATACATATTTAAATTTTAATGCCAAAAGATTATCTTCCGCATAAAGTCAATTTTCAAAATTCGTCTTTGTTTTATTCTATTTCAAAGTTCTTTAACTCTTAAAAAAAACACCCTGTAGTGTAAAACAAGTAAACGCGTGCCAGTCATAGTTCTGTTTCAAAATCCACTGAATCAAAAATTCTGTATAGGTACTTCTAAGGTTCTCTAACAACAAAACTCTCCTAATGCATAATTCTATATAAACTACAAAATTTTGCATTCCCAAATTTCTTCAAATGAATTGTTTTCATAATAGTTTACGATGTAAAATTACTTCAAAAAAAAAAGATAACCCAAAACTCTAAAGTTTTTATTTCTTACATCCTCCAAAGAAACATTATTTCGACCTTGAACAAATGAAAATATGAATAAAGATTACACTTACTTTAAGAGATAACTTTTGTTTTATTTTAATAGCTAAACAAGAAATTTAAATTTACACCTCCACTTTACCTACTATCACCATTTACTTAATTTTTGTTTAAAATTCAAAAACCCACAACTTAGCAAAGAAAGCCAAAACAACTTGTCCCCGCACACCAAAGCAATTACAAAATAATTCCATCAGTTCTATATAAGATGACGTGACGTTGCGAGAGGTATCCTTTTTCCTATCATCCCGCTGTCAAAGTTTGGTGTGAATTTACAGCCCCTTATTTTCGCCTTACTCTTGGGAAATTCAATACGAAACCCTTTAATTTCACGTCCTTACTGCTTTGTGATGTCAGGGAGAAGGAATATTTACAAGTCCCAACTGACTATTTGGTAATACTAGACGAGACATCCTACTTTTCATGGACGACGACGGTTTGTTTGGTCTTTCTGAGAGTATTAAAACGTCGCCTTTTACCACAGAGAACAAAATACAACAGAGCAACAAATAAAATGGGAGAAAAAAAGAAAATCTGTCAACAGGAAAAAAGTTTTGTTTTTGTTAGGGACTGCAAATGATATCCTAAACTAACTGTAGTCAATTCTTTTTCATGGCAATCGCACTCAAGTTGTTCTTGGGTAAATGTTGAAACTAAGTTGTTTGGTCCATGGATGTGCACCTTGTCTGAAGAGTCAATTAAATGACATCCTTTGGTTTTGCTCACACCATTGCGTTGATGGATATTAAGCTTGCGCTCAGCAAACACAAATGGCTCAGGAATTTTATGCCCACGTCTTGTTTGTTCATCAGTGACTCCTTCGGTTGATAGATAGCCAATATAAAAATATTTACTTCCATCCACAATCGTTTATCCAGAAGAGGATGGATTCAATTTCGCCCACTATAAGACTAAACTTTGAAATCTTCCTCAAGACATGCCTGAGTACTCATCGAAATAATAAAAAGAATTTCCGATGGCACTTTTGTGATGTCCTTCGATGGAAAAATAACATCCACTGGACTAAGTTTATATACAAAATGCAAAAGTTTCTCTGAAGTGGTAAACGAAGGATTGGGATTATTTTTTTTTTTCTTTTTGTTTATCAATTGACTAAGCATATGAGTTGAGTTTATAGATAAATTTGAATAATATTGATTATGTGACAATATCCAAACTCTTATGGGAAATCATAAATAGAGAAAATATTTCCCTAGAAGTTTCACTTTTGTATATATAACGAACAAAAAAGAAAAATTTTAAATAACTCTGACAATATGAACCTCAAGAGCTCCACGTTCCGGTATTATATTTCACAATCTCCACTCCATGGAATTTGCAAAAGTATAAAAAATAAAAACTCGATGAAATGAATCTGGGGAATTGAGGATTTATCAATAAAAGGATTTTCCAGATTTGAAACACAAAAATTCAGGGATTATTGTTAAATCCAGCGGCAGGAATAGTTAAACCCTAGCATCATCGTAAAGTAAACCAATATCATTTTTCATTTCAGAAAATATAGCAAAATCAAATTTGTTATTGGACAAAAAAAAAACACGGTCTGACGTAATATCTATGTAACGATTTTTTTTTTTGTATTTACAAATAGGACGTTCTATCTGTCAATCATCATTCCAACTTTAGCAGGCTATTAGGACAATCCCAAAATAGAATTTGATGCACAGGCGAGGCGAGTTTGTCTGTGACAGGAATTGATGATAAATTTAAAACGAATTCCTAATTAAATTCTACATTGAACGGGACAATATAGCCCAGTCGGAATAGGTTCATTTGAAATGCAAAAAAAGAGTCCATAATGATAGATGACGTTTTTGACGTTTTTTAGTTATACTAGTTGTAGTCTCCAAACTCACCGGAAGTCTATTTTTAAAAATCACGAAAATCACAAAAAAGTCAAAAAACGCTTAATATTTACAGTGGGACAATTAATTTCAGTTCAAAAATGGTATATTTTTGAATATGAAAATTTTTGTTCTGAAAACTGTCTAAAAAATTATGCTTTTATTTGCAAGAACAACAAATAGATGACTTACTTCATGGGTTCCATTTTGGGTTACAAGTTTATCTTCTAAATGTCAATCACACATTTTACAATTTTTGTGATTTCATATATTTTTTCCCAATGCACAAAAAATATATTTTCAGAAAGAATTTTAAAATAGATGAAAATTGTATTTTAGTTTAAAGTTTGGACTTTGCCGTTGAGTGTGAAAAACAGTATCATTCAAATGGCTTCTTTGGGAATATTCTCATCGTGCGATGCTTTTGATCGAAAAAATCTAACGGTAGATGGCAAGATTTTGGTGGCCAATTGAAATATCTGAAATTACACGACTAGGAAACTTTTTAAACAATAAATAATAGTAAAAATAAATAATGCGTTGTTCGATTGCTAAGCAATTTATTATAGTAAATGGCAAACTAATATTGCTAATATTAAAACAATACATATGACAGCTGAGTTTGACAGATGTCAAATGTCAGCTCTACTAACTTAAAGCCATCAAATGAATGGCCTGTATTTTTATTTATTTGTTTATTTCCTTTCCTTAAAAGTTTGACAGTCAATCGTTTTTATCACTTTTCTGGAAAGCTCTCCGTTTCATAAGCTCTGGCGCATTAGCTAGCACGATATTGTTGACGCTGATCGTAAGAACTTTCGATTTTTTTTTGTTCTTCATTGCATCAAAGAATGCGGTAAAAACGTCTTTTCTACTGTGGAGTTCCCAGGGAGTCGGTTACTTTATATTTAAACTCATTATGAAGTCCAGTTTTTCCATTTCCTCATATTTGTTTTCAAAGGTTTTTTGCATTCTGACTGGGCTATTAGTAGATGAATGGGAGATGATTGGGAAATTGGTTATGGTTTTCTGGGAAAAAATATCTACGCCTAGAAAAAAGGGCAATACAAATCGTTTAAATTTCTTCAAAAAACCCTAAATTTGATTTAATTTTATCCTGCTTCTTACATACTTATGATGAGGATTTTAATAAAACTCCTAGTGATGGAATTGATGTGATTGCCTGAAGGCGATAAAGAAAAAGTTTTTCCCACCTAACCGACCGACGACGTTGACGACGAAAACAAGGACGACGCGACAACGACGATGAAACCATTGGACTTAAGGCTACGTTTTTGTACATATTTTCTTGTAAAATTCAACTCTTTAGAAAGTTTTATGTTTTCTTCAATGTAGGTTAGGTATATACTTGAGATACATAATATAGCCTAGTTAGAGATTTTCCTTTAATTAGGTTGTTCGAAAGTAGTTTTTTTTTGTTATTTGTTTTTTTTTTTCAACTTAAGAATATTAAGCAAGGAAATATTAATTTATAAATATCCTTTTTTTGGGAATTAAGTAAATTGATTAATGAAAGAAATTTGGTGAAGAATTGTTGAGATGAGTAATTAAGATTCCAAAAACGTAAATATAAGAGATTTTGACTAAGCGTGTCGACGTTGAATTATCTAATCGGTTTTTGGATTTTTTTGTCAATTTCAAACATTTTTAAAGTTTATGAAAAATCAAAAATAAGAATTTAATAGTCGCCGTCTAAAAGTAATGCTTCTTAAAATAAAAAGAAATTGTTGCCGACGAACAAAATATCTAAATTGGAACGAAAGTCAATTGAAAGAAATTGTATGGAGTACGAAAGGATTGCGTTTACAGTGATTCTGCATAAGTTGAACAAAACGTCGGTTCTGCAGGGCATGTTACCGACATTTTTTCATTTTTTCCTTCTACAAATTCATTAATAGCAAATTTTTTTGCGACTGGTTGGATTTGCGATATTATATATGTAGAACGCTTTTTGAGAAATTAATTTCAAGAATCTTCTTTGTTGCCTTTTGGGACTTTTGAGCTAAAAAGTTATATTCAATTTAAATCCACTGGAGTTTTGTTTGATATTGAATTTGAGCGTTTTTCAAAGACTTTTCTTGATCTTTAAAATGTTGATGTATAAAACCATATTTCGGAGTATAATTTAAATCATGTAACTTTGAAGTATTCTGATAAACTCTGCTAAAATAATCAAATTATATCTCTGTCAGACCTATGAAGCACATTTTTTATAAATAAACACATACCAACTGAAAATCTAAAACTTTGGTGGGAGACTGACAAAATGAATAAAAATGTAAATTTTAATTTCTACAAAATCGCTAATCTCAGAAAATAATCACAGGGTGACTTGCACACCCGATTAAGAAAAAATCTCCTGAAAAGGGTTTATTTTCTGCTCGTTTAGGTGAGAGGGGCAATTTTTTTCTGCTTAAAATTGAAAAAGGTTATAATTATTAAAAAACAACGTTAAACAAGTACTGAAAGAACTTTTGGCTTTTAGAAGGCTATAGAAAGACGTTGCAAGTATTGCCGTTATTTAGAACCATTTTAAGTCATTTTCTTTTTTAGAAAATTGACCCTCGCATCTAAACGGGGGAAATAGGCCCCCTTCTTATTCCATACTATTTTTTTTTATCTTCTTTTCGTTCAACCGAAGCTCTCAAATCTTCTGTTGAACCTCATCCAAATCACCCTGTCTACATCTTGATTTGCATCCATTTAATGTTAAAGAAAACACATTCTATAACTTTACCTCAACAATAACAGTTACCATAAAAATAACAGACTTTCAAATAATTTTACAGAGAAGGTGACATTTTTAATACCTACCATTTATTCTGTTGTTTTGTTTTTTCAAAACTGGTCATGTGGTAAAGTTCAAGGTAAGGTCGAACCACAAGATTTTGATGACAAAACAGTGGTACACTGTGGAGTATACGCAATTTTCTTATTTTAATGAATTTTTGTAAAATGAATGTCCTTCACGCTATCCTTTGCACGCTATGAAAATATTAAATGTCTCATGTATAACATAGGTTAAGGGTAATAAAGTTTTTAGTACCAATGCAAGGATTTCAAAAGCAAAAGGATATAACAAATATACCTATACTCTTTTGTGGAAATCTCGTAATTTAATTTGGAATCACCTTAATGTTCTTACCCCGATTTACTTTTGATGTCACTGTATAAAGATAATCATCAAAGTTTGTCCTTCATTTATACACATTGGTATCCATTGTGATCCAATTTATCCATTCTAATCCTTTAATCAGACTTTGGACTCAAAGGAAATTTTCAAAATAAAAAAATGTAATCCGGAATTCCGCATAGTTTTTATTTCTTTCTTTTGTACTTACTCGTACCTACTTAAATTGTAATACAAAACCTTTTTTTTCAAAAATGGCTTCGAAAATAACAGCTCACAAAAATATAAATTTCTATTAATTTAATTGTTTCAGTCCCCTTTGGGAACATTATAAAGGCAAAACGAAAATTATCCTAATTACTCTCATTATAAACACAAACAAAGAAAAACTCTTTATAAAGTAATACAATTTAACCTTTTGTTCTTTTCCATTCAAGTCAAGTCTTCATGGAAAGAAAAAAAAAGGTTCCATCACATACGCTTGGATCGAAAGAGAGAGAGATGGAACTACAGGTAAAAGGACGAAAAACGAAACCAATTAAAATGAACTTATCATTAGACCCGAAGTTATTTTTTGTCCGCATTACTGCATTTATACATTAAGTACATATTTATACGATCTGTAACTGGAGTGTGAAAAAGGATTGTTTTGTAGAGTTTGCATGGTTTTAGGGGCAATGGGGTATAATTGGAAGTTAAATGAAGCAAGCAACCTTTTACTTTTACTTAGGTAACACTTTTTAAGTTAATTATGAACAACACACACTTTATGCCAAGAATTGATGCTGGGGTTTTGTTTTTGTTCTTGTTCAGTTCTTTTTGATTATTTGCAGGATTTTAGGAAAAAAAGATTTAGGTTCCTTTTTCGTGTTATTGACATTGTGTCAATTTCAAGATTATTCTCAAGAGATAGGAAAAGATTTATCATAAAATTTTCTTTGGGAAAAATATTGAGAGTTGTTTGATTAATTGAATTTTTTTTCAAATTTCACAATTAATCAGCAGCAGATTTTCAATAGCAGAATACACACTTTATATAATAAGGACAATGAATAGTCTTTACTTGGTTTTATCAAAGGGAAGCCTTACTCTTTCTTAGAGACGATTTTTGAACAAAAAACAATATAAATTCAGTACGATTTGAGTCTGTTCCTGTCAAAAATGTTAACACTACTTAAATATTCGAAACTTCCTTTTCTATTCCTCGACCATAAATAGCCAAAAAAACCTCCTATAAAAAAATAACCTACTTCTTCACCAAACCGAACTTACCTCGAATGTATGTACTTCTGCAAACTTTTTTAAATTGCAAGACCGCATCGCTGTTTTCATGAAAAAAAAAACCAAAATGCAAAATTTCGACACGCTTTTGCTTCGCCACCTCTTTATTTGAGGAAAAAGAAGTAAAATGATAATAATAAAAAAACAATAGCTACCCCATTTTCACGACTTACCTAAATGTGCACTTTGCAGTAAAAACAAAGATATAGGTAGGTAGGAAAAAATTTAAATTCAAAGTCATTCGAAAATGAACACAATATGATGCTTTTTATTTTGGCGCGCGGACGATAAATCGTAGAGCATAAAACTCACAATACGTACTTTGTTTTGCTTTTGGCAAACGAGAAGTTCATGCAAAGCAATGGTTACCATACTTACTTACAAGAAACAAAAAATGAAAGGACACAAATTAATAAATAATAAAAACGGAACTATTGCAATACACCAATTTTAATTATTAATAGAATTAAACTTAAATAAATAAAATGAGATTTTTTTGCATTTAAAAATAATTAAATTGAAAATAAAAATTTCATTAAACACTTTTTTTAAAAACTTTGTTTAAAATCCCCTTAAAATCTATCATTTGGGGATTGAAAATAATTCATTTAAGAGGGCTGAAAGGAACATTTTCTTCTGATAGTAAAGCTGCGGATACAAAAGTGTGTAAAGTGTCAATATAATTGTGTTTTTTAAGTTATTCAATAAGGGCTCCCCCAAACCAAGCCAAACAATCGATGAGGAACATCAATAATAACAACAGCAATTTATTGAATAAAAACATTTTTTTAAAATGAGATCTTTTTCATATAATATGGTCACCATAATAATGCAACTTGTATGTTGTTCTCAAAATAAAATAAAAACATTATTTTTGTCGTAAATTGTATTGCATTGAGAGTTGTTACATTATCATATTGAAAGTTTTATTTTAGGTCCTGGTCTTCTAAGGCAAGTCATACAAGGACATTATTGTGTTTCAAGGAATTTATTTTTAGATTTTTTTTTCTTTAAAAAACATGTCAACTATCAAAAAAACAGAGGAGAACAAAATTTGCATGCGAAAGTGTGTTAAATTGTTAAATAAAATTCAACTTGTAAAGTTGTAACTTCTTCAACTATTTACATAGTTTTGCTACTAAATTTTTAACTAAATTTATTTTGAGTGATAAGGAACACCGAAGAAGGATAGAAGAGACACAAAAGAAACTTCCAAAGTAAAAAGATGTTAGATTGAAAAAAGATAGAATCAAGATTCAAAAATGCCACCAACAACAAAAAAACAATGGGAGTGAAAAAAGAGTGTAAACTTACGTATGTGTCACTCGTGGTTAAATATGTTTACCAAGAATGAGATCTACCTATAGCAGAGTTGTAAAAAATGCAATCGTTGCTAATGCACTCTTTGAAAATCTTCTTCTGAATGCAACAGATTGCATTCTTTTATTTTTTGAAGACTGAGACCAAAAATTTTTCAATCAGTATACTGCAATATTTTGGGACTTCATGCATTCTTTTTGTATTCGTTGCATTCTTTGAATCAAAAAATTATTTGAAGCATAGTTAAATTTTGAGATGCAAATGCTAATTTGAAAGGATGTTCGAAAAAATATTTGTTTTGAATTGATTTTTAATCAAAAAATATAAAAAATTTGGTCAAAAAATAACTGCGGTTCTTAGTCAAATTGAATCACTGCTGTTTCACGAATTAAAAACCGCATTTCTTCCAACTATTCCTAGCTTCACTTGACTGCCATTTTGATTTTACATACGCCATCATTCCCAATCAGATTTTTCAGTTGGTCACGACTAAACAGCCATTTTTATAGTATCTTTGCATTAACAACAGCATAGCTAACTCAAGTTCAAATTTTATTGTTCCGAACGTATCAACATTTTCAATGATAAAATATAAAAATGGCTTGTGCCACTATAGACACCTTGTAAATTGAACTATGAATCAACTTTGAAATTTCCGAATTAACATATCAAGAGAAATTTGACCTTTTGACCAAATGACAACACATTTACGTGTCATTGTCTTTACCGTCACCAAACTACTGACAGTAATTGAAAATTACACTGTATTTAATGAACCGAAACCTACCTGTTAAGCTTATTAAATACCTACAATACCAAATACAAAAGGGCAGGACTTAATTATTGTTTTCCTCTATATATGTACATTATTCCATATTGGCTAAGAGACAATCCTTCGTGTCAACCGTATAAAGGAATCATCATAATCATTCTATTATTTGAAGGTGTCACGCTTGTTTATTCAGAAATTATGCCGTGATATGAGGCTGATAATATAGATCCAAAATAGGGATCAAATGAATCTACATAATAAGGAAATGGCAATAATTAAACTAATCCATAAAGTGCTCCGCTTCACCACCATTTCGTATTAAATTTCATGCAAGAATGGATGGAAAATTCATTTTGAAAGCGGTTAATGTGTTTGTTTAAGAATTTAATTATAATAACCATGGGCAAAGTTCAACCAGATGCGCGTCCCACAAACTAAAATGTTTTAAATGTTTACACTTTGGATTTAGATTGTTTTGATTGCATTATAAGTTTAATTATATCTATATCTATTGTAGTGTGATGGGATTTAAGTTTAGAAACAATTTGATCTACCTACATTGTGCATGCGATGTTTTCCTTTTAAATTTAAACTTGTAGCTGCAGTGGGTTTCCTTAATGAAACTTTATTTATGAATTTATGGCAAGATATATTAGTGCATATCCACATGTTGCTGTGGAACCAGCTTGAAGTTTTTGCCGATTTTGATATTTTGTAAGAGTGGTAAATGATTAAGTTATCCTTTATTTATATGGCTTACCTCTTAAATTTATAAAATTTTGTGAATATAAAAAAATATTTGAAAATACATATGTATTTGTGGTATTTCTTGTTATGTTAGATACAAGTATCTTAAAAAATAATATTTTAAAAAAATAATAATAATAATAATAACTAGAAAATCATTAGTATGATTATTTAAAAAAAACTGTTTATTTGATTGAAATCAAAATGTTTATGCAAAATCCTTTTTATTATGTGTAAAATAATTTTATACACTTATGGCCGCTTTTATGTAAACTCCTTTTAATTGATATCAGACCATTAAATTTTTTCAGTTCCACCAATGTAGAAAAGGGAAATTTTTGGGATATTTTAGTTAAAATTGAATTTGCTCACATCCCTGTATACAAAAGAACAGTTTCTGCTCCTCTTACATTTATGAAGTTGAAGAGAAAAAGTGAAACAACAGTATCCGTAAATACAAAGTGTGAAAAAACGAAAAAAGATCGGTAAACATCAAACTTTTAGTGAATTAATGATTTTAGTGAATAATAATTTTATTTTTAATCATTACAATTAGGATTTAAAAAAATTGGTTGTTTTTCGGTTCTAAATGGGAACCAAACAAACTTAAAAGTTGCTGCACGTATTGTTTGGAAAACCGGAATCTCATTTTGAAATCAATGTCATCATATTCCGAGAATAGAAACCTGTGGACACAAAATACTCTTTGCCGTTGAATCTCATGTTGCTCTTCCTCCTCAGAAATAATAAACCAAAAATGTATTGCCTATTCATAAATTATAGTTGAAATCTGTCAAAAATACAAAATAAAAATAAAATACATTCATATATTTTCACGGGATGTGAATATTTTTAAAATACTTTTAAAATTTAATGAGACAAAAGGAGACCTTTTAGTTTATGAAGTTGTTTGAAAGCCTGTTAAATTTAAAAGCAGTTGGTGAAACCAAAATTCCTCATTTTAAGGTTAAATATTTAAATAAATTTAAATTAATAAATTCTTTTTAAATTTTTGAGCTGTGAAAAAGATCGGAGCAATTTTTAAGCATACTTCATCAGCCAGTTTAAATTTTTTACAATATAGATCTATCGGTAAAATTACCGGGAAATACAATAAGACATTTTTATCCACTTTATTCAGCTGTCTTAATGAAACCAACCAGGAAAAACAACTGTATCTAATGTTGGCCCTATTGCGCTTGGTTTTTTTGTTTCCACAAAATTGAATCAATATCAACCAACGATGAAAGGAAATCCTTTTTTTTTATTTCAGACAGTGCAATATATAGCCATTTTTTCACTTGATGAATTTCAAATGACTGTGTGGTTGGTTGACAGTTTTAAGTAACCAACCATTTGCATCATTTTTTTTTAACTGGATTCCCTGGAAAATTGACTAACTAAAAAACGCTTTCCCCACGAAAAATAGAGAATAATAAATTGTCAACAAAGAGTTTCAGATCCACGACAGAGCTATAGCAGCTGCTATACTCGAAAAATTGCACAGTTACGAGTAAATTCATATACCTTCCATCATATAGATACATAAATAGCGTCGGAGTTTATGGAATCGGATATTGGTGTGTTTTAGGTGAAAATTCAAATAAACTTGCAGCTTAAAACATTTTTGCGATACGCAATTTATGCCAATTTAAATTTAAAAGTTTGACTATAATCATAACTACTCAAGTCGATTTTTTATACTTTTCAAAGAGACAAATAAGAGATTTCAAATAATTCTCTCTTGGGATTAGACAATTCTTATTTTGAAATTTTGTGTTATATTAAGGTTATGTATGAGGTATAACGACGAGAAAAAAAGGGATTGTGAGCATCTTTGGGAACTGGCAAACTTTGCTGGCTTTCTTAGAAAAATCTCAGATTCCAAAAAAAACTAATCTTTTACCTTGAAAATTCTTACATGTAACCATGCACCTTTTCAAATGCGTGAAGTACTTTAAGCGATAAACCTATGTTGCCATTTGTGCCACATTGTTAAAAAAAAACATAGGTACTGTAATAATCTACAAAGGAATCGCAATATAGCTTATTTACTTTATTTATTAACTTTCACTAACTCCATTTGCGAATAAAACACACCTTACTTCAATTCAAATCATTTGCAATCCGATTCTGGTTTAGCGAAAGAAACTGCATTACCAAACACAGAACCACCTTACCATTTCCATTGCAATGCATGTACAATTTAATCAGTTTTCTAAGAAAAACCAAAAAATATGAGATACGCTTTTTTTCTCTTTCTATTGGACTTTCAATTGATTGAATTTCACAATTTTTTTTTTCATTTTGGATTTACCTTGAAGTGTAAAAGCAAAGAATTCACAGTGAAATTTTTTTTTGCAGTACTAGAATATCCTATAAACATAGAAAGCTGAAAGTATTTTCGATTTTTCATAGAACCAGGATAGGCCTCCAGCTGTCATTCAAAGGAAATATAGTGGTTCTCCACTTCTATTGAAAGTTCTATCATGTGTACTCGAATTTTCCATTTCCAATGGAATAGCTCATTTAGCAATCAATTATTACTTGCGACCAGTTGGTACTAAATTGCAAAATTTGCGTTCGTAAAAAAAAATAACTCGTCAAACCTGACATTTCTATGATGGGTAAACTGAAGAAAGTGTCTCCCTGTCCGGCTTTTTTCATTTTTTAAAGACCAAAAATAATCTGAAACTGAAAAATCTTAATTTTATGAAAAAAATTTTTATGAAAAAAATTATTTAATTTTTTATGGATGTAGTGTAGGTAACTCCCTTTAAATAAGTTTTTCTCCCAAAAAAAGTAATGTGCCATCAAACCCCATACAATATTTTTTTTTTGATTTTCTCAAAGATTGATTTTTTCAATTTTTTATACAATCTACAAATTAAATAGTAAAATTTTCGAAAAGGTGTTTTTGGGAATATGAAGAAAAAATCAGTTTTCTATTTTGAAAATTTATAATATCTTGATTTTTTGATATCGGGTATCTGACGCTCTTTCTATATCATATTAAATATTTTTGACCGTACCGTTAGAATAAAATTTTTAATGTCTCGAAAACGCCTCCAAGAACTCTGAATAAAAATTGTGTGTACCACAATTCGGTAAGTCCTAGCTACCAGATCGCAACAATCTGCTCACCAATCTGGGGTGTTGATCAGACAAATAATAAAATCGTTGGGCGCGTGAAACTATCATACATAAGTATATTAACTCTAGATACGCAACGCCCAACGATTTTAATATTTGTCTGGTTGTTGTGAAGTAATATGTAATCCGCCATTTTGTATCGGCGGCCATTTTGGATTTACAGGCATAATTTTTTTTTTATTGTATTGTCATCAATATTAAGAGTGGGTACCAAATATCAGATCGATCTGGTGTCAGGAAGGGGGTAAAAATCCAATTACTAAATTTGACCCAAATAAACTGGCCAAGCTAAATAAAACCGTTTAAAAACGGAGAGCTATAAAATCGACGCCTATGAAATATCGAGTATGTCAGATGGATTGGTCAATGTTAATCAACCCAAAATAAGGCAGCATAATCCGCAGATTTCGTCGTTTTCGTACGAAACCAATATAGGTAATGTGTTGTGTTGAAAGTTCTTTCAAATAAATTGCACTCTACCTGACTGGGGATATGTACCTTATGTATATGTACCTTAAAAAAACATTCCTTCGGGAGCTATATCGTGAAGTTTCATACTCGATTATAAGTGCATCAACTCGGATCTCGTGTTCCGTGTAATAATCTCATTGCATCTCGTAGTGTATGTTGCACACGAAAGCGAGCTCCGAAGTTTTAGAAAATTGAACACCGTATGCTTCTATTTTTTGCTAACCCTCCAAATCACTTAGGTATACATAAGCGCACCTTCGCTTCCCTTCGATTATTTTTTAAAATAGAGATTGCATGTTTGTTATTTTATATCATCGGAAAAAAGAATTTTTTATAAAAAAAAACTCCATAAGAATGTGAATTTAATGTTTATTTGATTTTAAATGAATTTTAATGACTTCTTTTATAAAATGAAAAAAAAAAGGAAAATACAAGTGGATTATCTAAACATAAAGTAGAGGTAGAGGAAAGTTTTATGTTCATTGATATCGAATCTCTTTGTTTGTTTAAGTTTTGCAAACATAGTTAGCTACTCTGTGCTTCCACTTGCGATAAATTCAAACCCAGCAAGCTGAAAAACAAACAAGAATGAAAACACGGTAAAATAGTGTGGAATTTCATATACGACTATTTAAACGAATGGTTTAAGTTGCTTTAAAAAAAATATTTCTTAAATAAATTTAAAATAATATAAAATAAAATAAAATAAAATAAAATAAAATAAAATAAAATAAAATAAAATAAAATAAAATAAAATAAAATAAAATAAAATAAAATAAAATAAAATAAAATAAAATAAAATAAAATAAAATAAAATAAAATAAAATAAAATAAAATAAAATAAAATAAAATAAAATAAAATTAAATAAAATAAAATAAAATAAAATGAAATAAAATAAAATAAAATAAAATAAAATAAAATAAAATAAAATAAAATAAAATAAAATAAAATAAAATAAAATAAAATAAAATAAAATAAAATAAAATAAATACGGATACGGAAACGGCCCTATGGCCGACATTTTACCATTTTTGTGTACAAAACTTAAAGCCTCTATTCTGCACATCTAAACAAACTGTATTCAACACGTATTAATTGCAGATGAATACTTTTTTTGCAGAAAAAGGAAAAATATGTTCTATTTGATAAGGAAAAATGTTCTCTGCGAAATTGAATTTGCTGTCTAGCTGCATTCCAACCAGTACTTACATACATATATCCAGGTATTACAGAGCAAAAAACTCTTCAAAAAAGTTCGGAATTGAGGTGTAATTGCAAGGGATTAATTATTGTATGCATGTTTTATAATTCTCAAAAACACTCGAAACATATGTACCTACCTGGTGGTGGCACCACGTTTCCAAGCATTTTCCATAACTGATGGTAAGTTCCCGTTATAATTATATTTTCATAAGTAGATTTATACAACTGTGATGAGTAAAGACTAAGAATATTAAGAATATTATATAGGTGAGTGTGAAATATTTATTTGAAACATATTTGTAAATTTTAAAATTAAGTGAAAAATAAAATTTAATTAAAATTTTTAGTTTAAAAAAATAAACATAATATGTAATTTAATTATGTAATTTGCATAAAGTGTGACGAAAGGCTACGGTGCGTGTGTGGGTTCGAACAAGACAAGAACTAAAAATCTTATGGGAGGTCAGTATCTATTTACCCCCTGTTTGGGTTGGAGTAGCAGTTTCATACAAATTTAAACAACAACTTTAAACAACTTTTAGGTAAAAGCTTCATTTTTATATTATATTTTAAAAATTATTTTCAAATTCAAAATCTTGAAAAAATTATATTATTATATTACTCAAAAGTATACAAATACATCCCAAGACCGACCAAAAATTTCTATAATTCAAAATGAATTGGTGTAGAATTAGACCAATTTGCAAAAAATTTGTTTTTAAAAAATACATAATTGGAGATCTAAACTTCTAATAGAGTAAATGATAGCATTTTATGTAGTTCAAAATGGCGTATTTCAAAATTGCAACAACATAAACTTTGCAAAAAAGATTCCGCTTCCGACTGGTATATAAGATCCAGAATCCTACGAAAGAAATGATCGAAAGCTCACTCCAGAAACTATTTCTTAATGGTAGACAAATACAGAAAAATCTAAATAACTCGTGAGATAAAATACACAACTTTGCATAATTCGTGAGCTGACTCAGGGTTAACTTTAATCTCGCACTAAATAACTGAAGCTAGTACCTGTACTTAGTCAATTTCAGTCAGTTCTCCAGATATACGTCCAAATTTTTCAAAAAGAAAATCAATTCTTGTATGTTATCTGATTCAAATTATTTTTGAAAGTCTAAACAAACATTTAGGATTAGCTATGTACTTCTACTTATCTCAAATAAATTTTAAACGATTTTCTCATTTGGATCTGTGATTTATTCCAGACGTGATTACTAAAACACTCTTTCAAATGGAATTTCACTTCTTCGTCTTCGTCAATGCGCATATAAACCGTTTCATCCAGGCGTAAGAGCATACATCTACTTCACCCATATCTTTCACTTGGTTGTGTTCAGAGTCAAGGACATCTTTGAAAAATAAGAAAAAAGATTTCGTTTACCTTCTTTTTTTTCTGTCAATATGAAACAAAAGAAAGTGAATTTTATGCACGTGTCGCAATAAAAATGATTTGTCTGCCAACTTCATCTGCCAACAATTTCCAATTAAATTTTTCTAACCCAAAGCATGAACTTGATTGTTTTACGTGAATGTTTTCGTAACGCAATAATGAAGGTTTTTAATTGAGAACATTATAATTAAAACAAAAAAGTACTAATTATTGTTGTCAGCTTTTAATATTGTCAAACATAATTACGTACCCGCATAATCTGGCGAAAGATTTAATTCACCCGAAGTGAACATGGCACATGTTAAGGATATTTAACCAGAATATGAAATTATATTTTTGGTTTAATATCTTCTAAAAGTGAGTTTAAATCCATAAGATACGAACTAAAGCTACATTGAATTCAAAGAGGATAAAAAAAAAAACAAAAATAATCTTATTTATCTGAAATTCCTTCCATTATGTTTTGCCTCTATAAAAATTTACTTTCCGAAATGAAATCTCGATAAGCAACTCATTGAAGCAAAAAATGGAAAATTTATTATGTTCAACATTTTGCACTTCCGTTCAAAAGTAGGTAGCTATCGTGTTCAGGATCGAGAATTAAAGGATGACACTGGGAGTTTTATTCATTTCGGTGAAGAAAAGTATTTTTAGTTTGGTAGGTACTCGTATAAAAAAGGAACACAGAAGAATTAGAATGCCTTTGGAAGATTGAAATTTAGTTTTGGTCATTTAAAGGGAGAGAAGATACCAAAATATTTTTCTACTGGGGTATACATATAGTCCAGTAAAGTTATTGGGACATATTCATAGTCCTCTGACAAGTTATTTCTTTGTCTCTTTTAAGCTAAGCTGGAGTTTATGTTATTCATAGACAATTTAGACCCGGGTCCAGAAGATAAACTGCAGCTCAATCCTTAAAAACGGTTGGGTCTTTGACTAAGTTGTTTTTATTTATCAGTCAAAAAATGGATTGGATTTCAATGGATTGACAGGCAATAGTAATAAAATTGTAGTAGAATTCTGTTTTTTTACTAAACAGGGCTGCCAAGTTCTTTATAAATAGCAGCTGTTTCTAACCTGTGTGTTAACTTTAGCCCCGAGGCAAGGTTGGTTCTAAAGTTTGACTATGAATATGCCTCATTGACTTTAATCCTATGGGAATTTAATACGAAAATTTTTATTAATATTATACAGAACTTTTTTATATCCACAAAAATTATCGGTTACAAAAAAATAGAAAATATTCAAACCCGAGATCAATTTTCAAATCAAGATGTTGTCAAAAATTTGCTTCCCATGAAAAAAAATTGCTTCCCCATAGCCATATTTTATTCCCATAGGAATCATTACTAATTTGACTAGACTATGCAATATTAGTTGACCTTCTTTCAAATCTTCTGATTTTAATGTATTGTATGTAAATAAAGGCCATATTAATATTTATGTTATGTTTATTCACATTATTGAAGCCGTTAAGGAGAAATTTTAGATTTCTTTAACAGTTTTTTTAACATTTCTATGGTAGGTGTCACAATTTTTAATCCTATTAATCAATCCATTATTCAGATTCCAGATTCATTTCATTTTAAGTCTCAGATTCAATATTATGATTCAGATTCAGGATTTAGATTCAAGATTCAGAGTCAAGATTTTGATTCTTTTTAACAGCAACACAAACATGCTAGTGTATGCCAGTAATAATAGATTTTTGTTGGCAAATAGGATTGAAAAATTGGGGATGTCGTTCAGTTGAGGGAATATAGAAAAGCATGATTGAACCCAAACATCCAGGTTAGCAGTCAAGCAATAATTGCAATGCGCCAGGGCCACCTCCATTCATATTCCAATTGATTATTCCAGATTTGGATTCGAAATTCAGATTCAAGATTCAAACTCAAAATTCAAGATTCGAAATTTAAGATCCAGATTTAAGATTTATGTGTCAAGAATTCAACATTCTAGGTTCAAGATTCAACATAAAAAAAAAAAAAAAAAAACATACAAAATTCAAGATTCGAATTATTACAAATTCTAGATTCAAATTTCAAGATTCAAGATTCAAACTTTAAGATTCATGTATCAAGATTCAGATTTAAATTTAAGATTCATGTATTAAGAATTCAAGATTCAAATGATTCAAGATTCAAGATACAAAATTCAAGATTCAAATGATTCCAGATTCGAAATTTAAGATTCATATATCAAGATTCAGATTTAAATTTAAAATTCATGTATCAAGAATTCAAGATTCAAATGATTAAAAATTCTAGGTTTAAGATTCAAGTTTCAAGATTCAAGATTCAAATGATTAAAATGATTCAAAATTCAAAAACTAAATATGATGAAAATAAAAGCACGTTAAGAATTCCAAGAAAAAAATATTGGCTGTCGACGTTAGGTAGCAGAATTGCGTGTCCCTCTTATAATACTTAAGATTCAAAAAATGTTTCCCACAAGATATCATTTATCTTTTCCCACAACCACAATCTTTTAAAGGATATTTATTCCAATTAAGTTTATGGAAATGGATATATATTGAGTCTGTCACATTTTAAAACGTTTTTTTTTCTTCTGCTTCTCAACGTCTTAGACCACTCAAACCTGTCAAAAAAAGAGCAAGATATAAGGTAGATGGGTGTACCGCTTGTGCTATGCAATAGGTTCATACCTATATACCTACATTTAATTCAGTAAGAAAAGATAAAACAACGTTTCTCTCGTCGAAAACTTAAATATTCACAACACTTAATCTTGTAAGGATGCTGTGTAATCCTCTTTCGTTGATAAAGCGCACGCAAGCATCTTTCAAGGACTATATCAAGAGATGTTTCGTTTGCTGTTTTCGTATTCTCATTATTTGTTTACCTTTGAAAGAGGAATGATTTCGAAAAAAGCATCCCCAGTATAGAGTATCCCCGTTATATATACCACAACCAATATCCTCGATTTCTGTCAAGTCCTGCCAACTTGAATAAATTTGAAATCGATAACGTGAATTCCATAGATTCCCAGGACTTCTCGAAGATTATGAGAATGGTGTCGATAATGATGCTGTCGATTATTATCATATACTTTGGTAAGCTACATTTTTCTCCAAACATCAGCAAACATCGGTTTCGACGTTGTTGTCGTCGTTGTATAGGTATATAAGTTTATTTATAGTCCATGCCCTTATATTGGCCATCAATACAATTTCACGGTTGATAATCAAAAGGCTCTTCTCCTGATAACAACTGCTCCTATATAAAGGCAGGGTATTAAGGTATACGAGTAGAGAATAGAGGGAGTATATGTTTTATTTTAATGCTGGCAATCATCGGTGGATCGGCGATGAAGTTGAGAGAGGGTGCTTGCTATGGTGCCCATGCTCTGGAACCTAATCACTTGTTATCCGGGTTTTACATTCTATACCCCTACTTTTTTTCAGTGTTATCCTTGGTTCACGTTTTGCATGGAGTTCAACTTGAGTGAGCTTTTTCTAATGCATATATGTATGTATAGCTATATAGATATAATATATTGATTTGGTTATCAAAATAGGTCTTTTGATCCATTAAAATGTTAGACCTTCTTAGCATGGATCATTAAATGTTCGATGTTTATAAATACTACATTTTTAATTTTTATCAAAACCCAGACTTCTTTTCGACATAATTACGTATTGTAATTTATTATGGTGATGCTAGAACCAATAAAACAATTTATTAAACTTAAACTATTATTTAAAAGCTGTCTGTCGTTTCAATACTTTGTTTAACTTCTAACGAGACTTAAATAACCACCGATGTAAAAACAGTGCTTTCCTCTACTTTGTCAAACTTTTAAGAAAAGAAAAAAGAAAAAGAACGTACAAACTTTTAACTATGTGCATTTATTTACAAATAATTAATTGGCTATATTTCGTTTTCTATTTTTACTTTCAAATAAAAATATTAATTTCCGTTAAATTGAGCTGATACTGTATAGAAGTAGGTACAACTTACTGATTTTAATGGTTCTTGCTTTTATTTTTTATTACAAAAATGTGGGGAATAAAAAACAAATGAAATCAATATAGAACCGATAAAATCATTCTCTTCTCTATTACACAATATCTACAGGGTGATTTGCATAATCTGTAATAAAAGGCTAGAGCATGTATGTAAACTCTTCCCAAACTAACAAGCGGCAATTTAAAAATAAAGAACAGACTTTTTTTGAAACCAACACTATTTTCCTTAATTTTCTTTTTAAGTCGTGTTATTTTACCAAATAATTCTTTAAAAAATTAGTTTCAAAACCCAACATTTTGAAGAATTTTTTTTATTTATTTGAACGGCCTTTTTTTAAATTTGAATTAAGTAGGGGAATTTAATAGCGTAAAGTATTCAAAAGTGGGACACATTTTCTTGTATTCAAAAAATTAATATTTACCAAAAACAAATATATCGCACTGTTGGTATATTTATATCCGCAATTAGACACTTCTTTTTCAACAGTGGGAACGTTTTTTTCGTAACTTCTTAGGACGATTAGCTTAGGTTAATATTAGTTCAAAATATAAAATACGTTAAACACAAAAAATTTAAACTTACCTAACTATTAATTCCGAATAAAGCATGTTTTTTTCTGCATAACATTTAATAAATCTATTTCGGGTTTCTGTAATATAATTTGATTAAAATGGTTCATTAGAAAGAATACTTATCTGTTTTATAGTATTTTATAGTGTTTTTACACGTTTCTTCGGAGCTATTCGGAAATATTCGGAATGTCTCTCAATTAGACCTGTCTCACTTTTGGGTATGTTTCCCCTACTATTTTTGTTTTCAATATTCAATTTTCTTATGCTACAAGTTAAAACATCTTGATTTGACTTATGAAATGCTTTGGCACGATATTGTAAGTGTAATATCTCTTTTAGAAAATTGCCCTGCTCATACAATTTTTTTCTTGTCTTCATCCGTAGTACACATCCTATCCTGTTGTTGCACCTTAAGCAAATCACCCTGTTTAACTTGTTTGAATTCAGGGAAACCTACCCACCTGAGGCACAGTAATTTATTAATCCAAAAGAAGTTAATTCAACCAAGTGAGTTTTTTATCAATTTATTTCATACAATTGAATCGCATTTAATTGTGTTATTTTGTTTCCCATAATTCTGCTGAAGCGAATGAATTTTTCATTGCGAATGATTTACATATTTAAAAAAAAAAAAGAAGTATTCAATTACCTACCTCAAATAATACACGAAAAAAAAGCAAAATTCTTCCAATTCAATAGAAAATAAAAATGAGTTCAGTCATTCACTTATGATTGATGTTTGATTTAAATTAGAGACCAGCTATAGCGAACAGGTTAATGGATCAGGGAGAATGTTATGATGCAAAATTCGGAAAAAATGTCGTTTCGAATTAAAAACATTTTTTTTTTATCTAATGATGGACAAATCACTCATAGAATTTTTTGTTTAAGCTAATCCTTAAATTGCACCAATAGCTCTCGTTAAAAATCTGTTTGTTAGTTTTCCTGATGCAAATTCATCCAGAAAATCAAATAAATGAATTTTTTGATGTATTTTTTGAATACGTTTTGTTATTTGTCATCGATTAGCCTAAAGTTGTGTTTTAAATCGAAAGAGAACATACTAAATAGTCTTTCTTTATTTCTAATTTAAAAATAAAATCTATTTTTGGAATTTTTTTAAAAAAATTATAAATAAAAAAAATGATTTTACCAATTTCTACTCCCCAGTTTGAACTAACTGATTTATACTCTTATTGTATGATATTGAATTTTTTGTTTGGCACTTTGAAATATTTACTAACTTGTAGTAATCAGAATCAGTGTTAAATGATTCCTCTAAAAAGAACTATGTTTTCCCTTGAATTCGACAACATCTGCATATGCTGGGCAATTTTTCAAAAACAGCTATTTATATTTATTTTGATCAAAATTTATATTTTAGAATTTTGCCCTCAAGGAGAAAATCATGTTAAATCAAATAGAACCTTTCTAAATCCAATGTTAATACTTTTCAACATAATTATTAGTGTTTTTTGTCTTTGGGCCTGGTAGGAAAACTTATTTTGTTTTGAATATAAACTTTAAAACAATAAAAAATAGAAAATAACTTCCTTACTGAAAAATATTTGAGATTTAATTTAATCTACTTGAAAACAAAATTTCTTAAGCTTATTATAAAGGTAAGTTTACCTTTAAACACCTATGGACCTATGGAGTGTTTATGGCAGGGAGTTGTTTTGTGTATCTTTTACCTGTCTGTAGTTGTAATGTTTTTTTTTAACTTGTTTTAGCAATGTGTTGGAAGCCGTTAAAGACATTTGACTCCGAAAAATATTACCGCTGAATAGATGGATTTTGGTAAATAGCTGTCAGTCTGAGAAAGTAAAGTTTTAAAACTTTTTTGTAGAAAATTGCTTGGTTTGCATAGAATATATTTTTCAAACTAATTTATAGTTTAAAAGTGTGAAGCGTGAAGCCCCAATTTTGAGGATTTTATCCCACCAATCATCAAAATGTTTCCGAAATCCTTCCTTTTTCTAGGTCTTTTGACTGGACTATTAGTCCTTCACACATTTATCTAACCTTTGTCTTTATAAGCTCATAAGATTAAACAAAAACTGACCACACATCTACAATAATCTATCCTATGTACCTACATAGTTATAACATTTACATAAATCTATGTTTTAAATATTAAGCTTTTGGTTTCAACAATTTGTGTTATAAGGACTTTTCCATTTTCAAGTCTTACCACACAACGTCATGCATTTTTCTTTCCATTCATCATCATAAATCATGTTTTAAAAGAGTCTTAATGGAACTAAGGTCCTTTAAAGAAGTTAATAAATATATTTATATATAGTAACTGTACATATGTATATGAGGGTTGTTCCTGAAACGACAACTGCTCCTATGCAGAAGATTTACTTAAAAATTAGTTTATTTAAAAAAAAAAAAACTGAAAACCTCAACATTCAACATACTGAAGAACTCAAGGATCCCTTGCTTATAACTATCAACAACCTTCCTGGACATTGTCGTTTACGTTTACCTTTTTGGCTATATGTTGTCCTTTTTCTCTTTTTCATTTCATTTCAAAAAAAGGTACGAGTACTCCATATATGGAATATTTTAGTGCTAACAACAATGACAGGTGGCCATAGTATGTTCCCATAAATAATATGTTGTGACAAAAGCTAACCGACTACTTATAGCCAACGTCAACTCCCACTTACATACTAGAACAAATTGATGTCGTTACATTATACTATACATCCCGCATGTTTTCTGGCCAAAGAGTGAGCCAAGAATTTTCCCTTTCATTCATTTTCTTTTCCAGACATGTTGTCATCCTTCCTCTTTGAATTTTCCTGTAACACACATACCTATTTAGGTATTATTCTTTTGCCTGTAATGCTTACTATAATAACGCTGTCTGAGGAATGACCTCATAATATAAATATTATAGGTACCTCTACGTTACCTAGCTTCCTTTGTGTTATAATAACATTTCGACTTGAAGCTGGGATACGTGGTATGTCGTAGGACACTGGGACATGGACACGTTCTGTTGTTGTGTTTTTTTTTTTGTGCAGTCGGTCGGTGTAAGGAACTATTTCCAATTTTGTTATATTAATGAAAATAACGAGGTATATAGGGACTTATCGTGTGGCATTGTGTCACAATGTAACTACACTCATAATAAAGTTTATGACATAAATTCTTCTTATGACTTCCTTATGTTGTGACAGTGTCCGGTAACCTAAAAATTTGAAAGAATGTTAATGGTTGTGTTTTGAGAGGGTGGCAAGACTTTTTAAGCCTGCATTTACTTTGAAAATGAAAATAGTAAGTCGATGTACGAGACTTTCAAATCTCAAAAAATAAAATCTACAAATCTTACACAAAGAAATCCACAAAATTTTAGTCCAGAATCCATAAATCAATAAATTCAAAAATCTAAAATTTGCGGAGACTTCTACGGGGTGATTTTTATAAGATGTGACAAAACACTAGAGTGTGTAGGTTGAGCCGAGACAGGAAATAAGTCGTATGGGAGGAAGGACTTATTTACTACGGCTTAGAGGATTTAGAACCAATATAAAGTTACCTACTCAAAACCAACAGACAATTTTGACATTTAATAGCATTTTTAAAGTCAAAGCTGCATCCTTCAATCCACTTTTTATATCAAGCTGCTGCAGTACATAGATTTTGATAAATTAATTTAAACTTTTGAAAAAGTATTTTGAGAATACCGAGAAATTTTCAAACATAAAAACATTTTAATACTTAAAAATTTTATATTGCTAAATAAGAAAAATTGGGAAAAAATTATTCATACAAATTTTTCTATGAATTAATTTTGTCAAAAAAAAGTGCCAAAAAAATTGGACACCAAAAATAAGCCAACGTGATTATTTTGATAAAAAAGATAAAAATAATTGTTTAAATATTCATTTAAAAAAAAAATGTGTTAAAATAATTTTTTTAAAAATCAACAAAAACTCATATCTTATGTTAGATTGTTTATGGTCAAAACCTTATATTCATAGGCATGCTTTACCTTAGTACGCTATATATTTTCAAGGGAATTAATATTTCATTTACCGGTAAATATACTTAAGAAAAAAAATACATTCTACATAATAATTCGTGCCAGAAATAACTTTGAAAATAATTATCACATTCCCAACGAAACTCATAACAGGAAACGCCCACTCATAATGCTGCCTACATTTAAAAATTGCAACACCAACGTTTGCTGCATTGAATAAATTAAAATGGCTGCATTTGGTTTCATATACTTGTTTTCACTATGCTAATAACCGTACTCCTGATCGGAATCAAGTTTGGATCAAATAAAGGAAATAGGGTAAATAGTAATTGTGTTAAACAAAATCGCACTAAAAACCTCCTAAAGGGGTGTTGCCCAATATGTGAGTTTAGATTGCAACATACATTAACCTTAAGTGTAACAATCAGTAATTTTTTTTACAGAATACAGTAATTAAATGGTGCTTTAAAAACTAGAAAACTTCACCATATTTGATTATAAAATTGTAATTACTTCAGTAGAATACCTGAGAAATGTATAACACCATTTATACCAATTCAGATATCTGAGAAATGCGTTATATCAACGCTTACTCCAATATCTGAGGAAAAATTGTATCAGATATTACTCCAATAAGTATATTAGAGGAATGATTATATCAGCTTAAAATCCAATACCAATATCCGAGAAATAAGTTATATGAAAAATGATTATATGAGTATTCACTCCAATAAAGATGTCTGAGGTACGAGTATGTTTTATATAAGCTTAAACTCTAATAACGATAACTAAGTAAAAGGTTTTATGAGTCTTTACTCCAAATCCAAGCTGATATAATTTGATGCAAAATTTAAAATTATTTCCGAGAAAGAAAAGTTTTATTTCAGCGTTTACTCCAATAAAGATATCTGAGGAATAATTATATCAGCTTAAGCTCCAATAAATATGACTGGGATATGAGTTATATGAGTGTTTTCTCTACACCAATAAGATATATACAGAATTTATCTAAAAATCTAATTACATCAGCATTCGCTTTAATAACTTCTTTCAGAAGGACTATCGACATCACCATCTGAAACAAAATTATGTATTTTTCTATCAATCTTATTATGATCTCCTTTGAATTAGAACATTTTACGATTCTCAGTCAGCACCAAAGAAGCCACCTCCTCACATTTTCATTTTTCAGTTTTGCAGAAAAATATATCTTTTTTCAATTTCGAACAAAAATACTTAATTTTCGTCACGTTGATCTATGATTTTTGTTCAAATCCTTTATTTCACCTTAATTAAGAATGCTTGGGTTACACAGACATAAACTCCATTCATAAAAATAAATACATATTTTAAAATCTTTAATTTCTTTCGAATAAATTATACCCTTAATAAAACATCCATATTACATGTAATAACAGTCGTTTTGGTCTTCCGGTATTAATTTTCCAAACAACACAATTTACAGATAAACATCTCTCGTCCATTCAACGACTGACTACAATCGACCAACGACGAACGGTACGGTGACGACCAACGGAAAGGGAAGTTGGTTGTTAGGAAAGTTAATGACATCTTTGTGGAGTGTTAGGGGTTTGTATTTATATTATTTTGTTATTATGATGAGGAGTTAAACACGTGTATAATGTAATTCACATTAAATTTAAGTTTTTCTATGTTTGTTGGCTTGTTTTTGTGGGAAGGTAAGCTTGGTGAGTTGATGTATTGGGAAAAGTTTGAAAAATACTTTTCAAACAAAGTTTTTATCTTGATTTGGCAAAATTTAAATAAAGTTCTCATTAACAAAGATTCTTCTTCATAGACATTTTAAATAAGAAATAAATGAAAAAAATGAACCAAAACATCGTTGATGAAATAATTAATAATAGGATATTGCTATACGATTAAAGTTCCTCAACAGCTCTTAGAAGACTCCATTCATAAATAGACAATGTAGATATGTTCTTCATAAATATAAATCTAATTCTTCTATATAACGTAATCATAATAACTCTTCTCCTTACGTTTTGCCATCCAACTTATCCCATAATTTTCTCACAGAAATAGTCAAGCGTTGCATTGAATATCCAATGAACTAATGGTGTCTAATACCAATTAACTCATAGAGTTTGCAATCTTCACTAAGTTATAAAGAAGAAGCCAACATCAGCCACCATCATACTCATTCTCTCCCAAGTCCCATCACACTCCATTTCAGCCAAGAGGAAAATTATTATTATCTCCAGTTCCAGGATTTTCCTTGAATGAAGGCTATGAATGTCACGAGAATGTCCTTGGCAAAGGCAAATGGTTGAACGTTGCGCGCGGTAGTTATCTATCTTCCATTTCACTTGTTTTCCCACGTCCAGGATTTTTTATTATATATGCATTTCCTTTTTTTTATTGGTCCTACTCGAGAGTCCTTTTTTTTCAGTCAAACACTTTCATCTTCATCATGGAACTTGGAATGGTGATGAAGGAGGTCGACACAAAACCCAAAAGTCCTTGTGACCTTGTGACTTATAGCGGACGCAATGGAAAATGAAATTGTGCGAAATGTTCACTACTGCATCCACACAACCATAATTCATCCTCTTGCAAGAGTCCTTTAGTGCGGTTAGCATCGGCATCGGCACAGTAAAATAGCTTCTCAAGCTCTTCTATTAAATTTCTTCATGTTTTTTTTTTTTTGTTCTGTTCATAGATATTTTTTTGCATACCGACACAAAAGAAAATTAAAATTATTATTTTATCCTATTCTTTCCTTCCTTTTTAACTTTGTTGATGATAATTTCTGCGGCTTTTTTTTATGCGTGTTAAGCTGTTCACTCTTGGGTGTTGATTTAACTGTAGACGAAGAAAAACAAGCTGCAAAAAAAAGGAAAAGAAAAATGAAGAAATATTTAAGAGCATTAAGATATATTTTGTGAAATTTAATGAATATTTAAAGACGTGGTGTGGGTTGGTTGGTAAGAAAATAAAATGGTTTAATAAGAATCATTTTTTTAGGCATTTGATCAGTTGTTTAATTAAGCGAGTATTGAAGAGTTTAATTTTATCCAAAAAAAAAAGGAAAATGAGCCTTTTAATTTGTATTTTGAGGGTTGAAACTGACAAAGGCAATAAATGGTCACTAAGCCAAAACTTAATCATAAAATAACAGTTATTGCAATTATTAGGGGCGTTATGGCTCTTTGTTTTTTTTTAGTATTGTAACATGCGAGTAGGTATATTTAACGAGGAGAAATAGATTTTTTCCTGAATTAAAAAACAAGTCTTGCAGCTTTTTTACAGATTTTCGAAGCCAAGCTCAAGACACAACGGGTTTTTGTTTTGTTCATAGCAAATTGTTAATTTAAAATAAAATAGGAAATAAGTTCTACAACTGAAATTATTTCTAAAAAATAACCAAAACCGGAAATTACGTCAAAGTAAAAAAAAACCGTTTTAATTCAATAGTATACATTTTTCAAATATTATTATTTTGAAAATTTTCATAATTTCATTTTGTCATTTGCAAATAAATTTTAAAAAATCTTAATATTAAATACTGGAGCAAAAATAATTTATTTTCTTAAGAACGGAGACACGTTATTTCCTTTTTTATTTGCGACAACAGGTATGAAGGGTTTTTTTTTTCAAAACAATATTTTTGGGATTTTGAATTTTTTTTGTTTTTGAACACCCGTGCATTCTTTGTTTTTATATTTTATTCTTGTTTTTATCCTTAAAACTTGAGTTCCAATTTATTTTAGAAATTTTATATTTGAAAAACTTTTTGAGTTTTGAGCTCAAACTTCTTTTTTTTTTTACTTTTTTTTACGAAATTCAGACTATGAATTAAATTAATTTTTGTATAGGGATATAAGCATATCAGATCAATACGTTTTATCGTAACGATTCCAAAAAAAAAACCTGATACAATAGGTTTTTGAGAAAATTAAAAGAAAATCTGATATGTTAATAGTACAACTTAGCGTGATTTTGTGTCACTACCTTATCAGAATTTTCAAAATTTTCAAAAAACCATAATTTAGTTTTGTCAATTAAATATAGGATTTGGAAAATTCTGATAAGGTAGTCCTACAAAATCACACTTTGATGCAAAAAATTAGTAAAGATTTCAAAACTCAATTTTCTTATATAAAAAAAAAGAACTGAATACATAATACGAGAACGACTTGGTCGACATATTTTTTTTTTTAATTTTACTCCAAGATTACTTACTTGTACCCGCCTTGCAAAAATATTAAAAAAAACAGCTACTGTATTAAAAAGATTAAAAAACTTTTAAAGAATATCTAAATTTTCATAATGAAATAATAGAATTTTGTAAAACCTTAATAAACAGTATTAACATATAAAATTTTATTTTTTAAAGCAAAAAACGCAAACAAAAAGAATCAAAACAAATTAAATGAGCAAACAATTGGTTATAATAAATTTTACCCAAATGTCCTTCGTAAGGATTTAAAAAAAAAACTAAAAACGACAACACTTGAAGAGCAAAGAAGAAAAGTATAAAAACAAAAACCAAAAAAAAAAAAACCAAACCAAAACGATCTAACGAAAAAATAAAATAAAATAAAAATTCCACTCTGAAATTGAGGACAATGGTTGTGTGTTTTATTTAAGGACATTTCAAATAAACAACAATTCTGAAAACGATTGTCACAACTAGAAAAAGATAAACGCCCCCAACAAAAATCAATTTGGTGGAATATTGCAAAACTTTTGCTCCTTCAACATGTCCGGGTTGGTTGTAGTATAAAATATACCAGATGACGACGTAAGCAGCGACAGACGGAAAATCCAACAAAATTCTAGAAAACATTCTCTGAAAATATATATGTATATGGAAGCAGGTATATATATATTTTCTGTGTATAAATGTCGTTTAATATTATTTGGGTTTTTTTTTCATCTCTTCAATTGGTTCAACTTTTCCTTATATTTATAAGTTTCCCGATTGGCATATTGGGCAATAGGTTGGTAGGCTAAAAAAATTTGAAATTCAAAACAATTGAAAACATTTAATTTTTAAAGTGTTATTGATTGAAGTGTCTTGAATGGAGGTGGAATATTAACACCTTACAAAATGGTTAGTTAAAAAGCTTTTGCTTTGCTGTTATGCATTTTTCCATTCTGGAAAATAAATTCAACAGAACTGTAAAAAATTAGAAAATTAAAATATCGATTACCACTCATTTGCTACTAGACTTCAAAAAGGCGTAACAATAGTTCCAATAGATATTATTGAGGCTACATATATAATGGATTCAAATATCACGATTTGCATAAAAGAAGATTGTCAAAAGATTTTCAATTCCTGAGTGGGATAAGGGAAGGCTGTAAAATGTCACCAATTCTGTTCTTGCTCTTGTTCCTGTTCCTGTTTTAATTCAATTTCGTTTTATGGAACATTTCTATTTTCAATCTGTTTAAGAGCATTATTATTAAATAAGAGCTAACTCAATGACTCAAAGATAGTGATTTTTATATTTCAGAAACCAATAAAGAGAATATATGAAAAATTAGTTCCGGTTGTCCAGTGTTTGTGTGCTGGTTTGAGGTTAGGGTAAGATAAGCGTTTAGCTGCGGTAGTATGCTCAGTGTACAAGGTTACTCCTGCTGCATCTGGTTGCTTTTATGGTTCCATCAGTGAGTGTAACAGAAATGCTTCTGCAGCTCTCAGCCTTGCCCCTCTGGTCTCCTGAAGCATTCGAGCTCCGATTTGGATGATTTGATCCGGAATCCCAATTGACATTAAAACTCGCTCACTTCGATGATGTATGGCTCAGCCTCTCGGACACCGACCAAAGAAAGAATTCTTGAGGTGGGATGGTCAGAGATCATTATGCTGTAATAATCCAGTTCTGTAGTTCTTGACTGCTGATGTTTCCAGTTGCACGAAGAAGAAAAAAATAGTTTCGATTAGCGCTATTGGAAAGCCTAGCTTATGAAGTTTGTACCAAACTGCATTGATTCATGATTAAATACTGTTACTGTTGGTAATAAATGTTGTATGTTCATACAGCTCTGTCACCTGAAAATAGAAAAAAAATCAATCGACTCTGGAATCACAATTGAAACAGCTGAACTACGTAGATGACTTATGCTCACTTACCCATAGGACATTGATCTCCTTTAAACATAAAAAAGGAGAACTGAAGAGAGGAGCTGAATTCTTTGGACTAAATATCAATACGGCAAAAACAAAAATTATCAACCTTGGAACCTTTTCATCTTCTAAACCGTAGGACTGGTAGAAAACTTTCAATTTCTTAGGAGTATTGTCTTAATATTAGCAGCAACAGCTAGGCAAAGGCCGCTACTGAAAATATAAAGATACAAAACTCTATACGTATGGGATACGACTACTTCGCTCCAATGTTAACTCCGTGCATATCACATCATGACTCAAAAACATATGTAAGAAGATATTTTGTCAAATGCTTCAAAAAGATTGCAAGTGAATTGCAAGCCATGTGATTTAATAGAACCTCCTCACGTCGAATAGGAATTTGCACTAGAGTTTTAGAATTCTGAAATACATATCCGGAAAACAGAATGGAGTAATGAAGACCCCCAAGCTTAAAGTATGTTTTGGTTGTCTATAGATTCAAGCTAAAATTTGGAACAATTTGTAAGAAGCAATTTTTATACAAATTATCTGATGATTCCATTTCATTGACTTAAATTGTTTCTTTGGCATGAAATGACATGAAGCTTTCTGTCTGTAACAATTTATACTGGCAGGTAGGTATCTTAAAAAATATTTGCTTACAAATTTCAAATGAAGAAACCAAAAAAATATTAAAACATTTTGTGTCCTTCGATTTTTTTTTCACTGGTGTAGAACTGCAGACCAATATTTATTTTATTATGTTTATATTCCTTTCACTGATTTCATAATTTGATTTAAGTTACAATTTTTTTAGTGAATAACTTTAAAACTATTTTCTTCTTCTATTAAATGGAACCAGAAACTTTTTTTAATAGTTTCATTTAATTACTAGTTATAACAACCACACACCATGTTTAAAAAAAATAACTGTGAAGTATTTTGTGTTATTGGAATATCTGAGTTAAACTATTCTATAGCCATCCACAGTTCAAGTAAATTTTTTCCGATTGCTTAAATTTTTCCAACATTTTATTAAAGCAAAGTTAAAAGCTTTAAAAATTGAAACCACACACATTTTTTGTGAGAAAAAATTTGAAATTCTTTATTTTATTTTTTCACCACTCAAATTGGCTGGTGTGTTAATTTTAATTGATTTATTTACACAACAGCAAAACAAAAAAATAACTTTAAAACAATCTTCAATCGTAATTTAAAACTGTTCCAACAATAACTTGAAAACTTTTTCGATTTGTTTTGTTCGAAAATATTATGTGTTCTTTTTTTTTTGTTTTGCTGTTGTTTTGTTTAAAAGAAAGAATATAAAATCAACAAACTTACATGCTCGCATTTATATACACTGATGAATATTTGTGTACCTCCTTTTAACATGACAGCTTACGAGCTGCGAAATGAATTATTGGTTTTGTTTTTTTTTTTTTGTTTTTTTTTGTGCTCGGAACTCGGAGGGAGCAAAATGGCTTCTTGTGTAAATTCATTTTGTTTAAAACCGATTTGAAAACAATTTTTCACAAGGGTGCCAATAATAAATTGCTTTCATAGAGGGGTGACTTTTGTTTCTCCTTGTTGTGTCCTTGGAACACGTAAGAAAATTAAATGGATAATAATTTGGTTGTAGGAACTTGCTTGGGTAGAAAGTTATCATCTTAAATTTTCACCTATAAAAATATTGTCGACTTCATCCAAAATTTTTCACAAAAATGGAAATAAATAACCCAAATCAAGGATATATCAAAAGCAAGGGAAGTATATCACAACCATAGAGAAAATACTTACCTAGTGAACCGATAGGAAATTAATAGATTTTCTCTCATTCAAAATTCGCGGGTGTTTTAAGCAAGGGGGTACTGAACGAGAACTGAAAGGACAACCTTTAGAAATACATATAAACCAGATCCCTGTTAAGTTTACAAAGTTCTAATTCTATAAACAATAAAGGGTGTCCCAACAGGAACGCAAGATTTAAATTTTAAATAAAACGCAGATATTTGAAAAAAATCGCGAATTCTTTATTATATCGTAAAGTAGACAGGATGAACAGTATGGAACAACACATCGGGCAGATGTTTTGCTGGCACATACGCGATCTTTTAATGAAATTTTCAATTACCGTTTTGCATAAATGCTGCGGTATTTCATTAATGCAGCACCCAATTTCCTCTTTTAAGGTTTGAGTCGTAGTCGGCTTATTCGCTTAAAAAAACCCCAAAGAAAAAAGTCAAATGGTGTTAAATCGCACGATCTAGAGGCCAATTTTGGTCTCCAAAACGCGAAATAACACGACCGGGAAATGACTGATGCAGCAATTTAATTGTTTCTCTGGGTGTATGAGATGTGGCGCCACGCCGTCTTGTTGAAACCACATCCCCTCCACATTTATTTCTTCAATTCTAGGGATGAAAAAATTGGTTATCATTTCACATAGTGGATTTGGAAACACCAATTTGCTGAGCTCGGTGTCGAATTGAGGTGGATGGAGCTTGAGCGACATCACCACGTACTGCTGCGATATTTTCGGTCGATCGACCTGGTCGAAGGCGCGTTGTTATCTTTACATCAGTGACAGACCCAGTTTCAGCAAATTTTTCCATTAATCGATTTACAATTGACTCTCGTGGTCAAAAGTTTTGTTTAAAAAAATGTTTTTTTTTTTATTCTGAATCGGGCAGTTATGTTGAGGACCAAAGACAGACAAAAATGTTTAAGGAAAGAGTTAACTTTATAGTTGAACCCCATGTGTTTATCAAAAAATTCCTGTGTCCGAAGAAATTGTTAATTACCTTATCAAAAGTTTTTCTCACAAATTTCGTTCCCTCTCTAATAAAAGTATGGCACTTACTGTAAGGCAGAAAATACTGATAGCCTTGCATTGGTTCAGCACTGGATCTCAATAACATGTAATAGGTGATGTGCATGGTGTTCATGGTGTTCATAAAATGACAATTGCCCCATGTTTAAAAGAAGTCACATTTGCAATAATTTTTTTTTTCGGTAATCTTGCGACTCATTTTGGTAGCTTTACTTGTCAAATTGATTCAACAAATGAAGTTGACAATTGCTACGGTTTTAATTACATTACCTTATGAAGCTTGTAATTGGAGATGCGCTTGGGCCTGGAAGTCCTAAAGATGTTTGCTAGACATCTATTTAAGAACTTTTAAAACTTTTTTGTGACAGCAGTTGTGACTTTTCAAAAATGCACCCATTACAAAGAACAGATTTAAAATTTCAAAATGTAAGAAATGTTCAGAAGTTGGTCTTATTATACTTTGACAAAGTGCAACAAGGACCATTGGGTTGCAGGATCTCAGCTCACTACCAGGAAGAAATCGACTTTTATCGACTAGAATATGGCCGTATATAACCTAAAATTTTTCAGCAAAATTATTAATTTTTTTTCTTTGATTAAAAGTATCTAGATCTTAAAAAATCTCAACTCCCTTCCTGCTCACGTAACTCCGTTGCACCGCCTACCTAGGGTATGTTCAGTCACCAGATGTCGTTGTATTCTACAGGCTTCCTAGAAATTTACAAACAGAAATTTATTAATTTTAATACTAAAAAAAATACTTGGAAAAGCAAAATTAAATAAAAAACAAAAAAATTTTGTGGATAAAAATTTGTCAAAATTTGCTCAAAAAAATGCGAAAAAAAATTCAACAATAAAACTGTCAAAAAAATTTTACAACAAATAATTGTAAAAAAATTATGTCAAAGAAAATAACTTGACAATCTCATGCTTAGGCCAAAGATCCAATTTTTATTTGTGAGCGTAACATTGGCCACTGACAACTGAAATTTTCGGAATTTTTATACACAGAACGGATTGTATTTTTGCCGTAATTATTTTTAATGTTGGATTTATAATTTCGCAAGAAACACGTTTAATACTCTTTGTATAAATGTTTGAGAGACCACATTTCTAAAAGAGACCTATTTTTTCTGAACTTTATTTACCTAGATTAATGAATGATTAAAATTCAAGATGGCACAAAACGCGAAAAAAAAAAAATTGGGAACTCATTTCATTTTGAATCAAAACAGCAGTCGTGCATTTTATTGTGCATTATACATTTAAATTAACAAAACAGCCTCAACATTCCTTTATACAAATTTAAATGTTTAACTTTTCAAATATATGCAAAATAAGCATTTCGAATCTAGCCAACCGCAGCAACACGAAAAAACTTTGTGCAGACAAATTGTATACACATAATCATTTAATATACCACAGGACTCAATTTATCTATAAAATTGGATTTACAAACATTTCAAAGAAACTGATTAATTTATGCGTATTTACATTTGCTAACTCTATAAAACTTTTTACAACTTTGCCTAGAGCTACATATATACAAAAAAATAAAAATAAAATAATAAAAAAAAAACTTTCTTCAAATGAACTTCCAACTCAATCTGAATAAATCAACCAACTTTTCCTTATTCCTTGCAAAATTCCTTACATGTGAGACTAAGTCTCTATTCTGAAAGCACACCATACACAAAATGTGAATTAATTAAATGCAAATATAAATCTTCGTCCTTAACTCTCAGCAAAAACTACCACCACATGACATTATGCACAGATTTTATGTTTATTGTCTTAGATACAGTTCTTTGGTTTGCATAAACATTTTATTCTCTCATGCTGTTTGCATAAATCATCCTGTTGACTTCGAACAAAAATCAAAATCACCTGCTGCTCCAGAGCAAAAATAGCTTTTAGCTATGAGTATGCGTGCGTGGGAACTGTATGTTCTATAATAAAAGATAAACAAAACTTTGAACGCTATAGAGAAATAGAGTCCTTGGGGTGCAGAAAATCAGTTTAATGGATATTAAATGTCAGCATGTTGTATGAGTGATAGTAATTCTAAGAAATTGTCCTAATACGAAATTTTAAGAGTGATTTTCCTTTAATCTCTGCTATTAAAACCACAAATACATTTAGGTTAATAAACTCATATATGGTAGACGCAGACACTTTTATTCCCAAATAAATTTATCAGAGCATGAAATTAAGTTCATTTCAAGGAATCATCAGGACAAGTGTTTTGACGGAAATTGTTACGATAAAAACCACTATAAAGACAACCGCAAATTCTTTATGAATTAAAACAATTATTTTATTTTATAGACATGTATATAAAGATTGGTTTTGCAATGTAATTTTATTTTATATAAAAATTAAAATTATAATGAAACCACTTGAAAGCGCATTGCCTCAAACCTTACACCATTTGACAAAAACCAATTTGTTAGACGCTGAAATTATGTCAATTTGTGAAAAAATTCAATTATAAAAAGTTTAGAGACGTTCGATTGACATGTTTTGATATTTTCTGTTAATAGAAGGTCAAAAGAGTTTTATAACATGTTTCTAGAAATCTAAATTTACTTTTCGAGTGATTGGTTTTCGAGAAATTGCTGCTTTTGGAAATTTTTTTAGACCAGTTTTTCAATTTTGAAATGTTCTCGTTAAAATATTGGGTTACCAGTAAGTTAAAAGTACCCTAGTGCTTTTCAGTATCCTAAATTCATTTTCAATAATGCATTTTAATTGAGTGTACAGGAATCCCAGTTTTTAAAAATGCGTACTAAAAATATTTTAATTCTGTCTAAAATAAAGGGTGTCCAAACAAGAACGCTAGATTTAAATTTGGCGCCATTCAAAGTGTCATTGTTTGACATTTTTACAATTATTATTGTTTGTTAGTAGAAATTTAAAGGTTAATAAAGATGGAGCGCTACACGAATGAACAACGCATTCTCATTGTGAAATTGTTTTACCAAAATGGTGAAAGTTTTGCGGCTACAGTTCGCAAATTGCGATCAATTTGGGGTTACAATAATGCTGCAAAAGAGTCAACTGGAAAGCGATTAATGGAAAAATTTGCTGAAACTAGGTCTGTCACTGATGTAAAGACAACAACGCGACTTCGACCAGCTCGATCGACCGAAAATATCGCAGCAGTACGTCGCTCAAACTCCATCCACCTCAATTCGATACCGAGCTCAGCAAATTGGTGTTTCCAAATCCACTATGCAGCGAATTTTGATGAAAGATTTGCCTAATTGAAGAAATGAATGTGGAGGGGATGTGGTTTCAGCAATACGGCGCCACATACAGCAAGAGAAACAATTCAATTTCTGCATCATTCATTTCCCGGTGGTGTTATTTCGCGTTTTGGAGACCAGAATTGGCCGCCTAGATCGTGTGATTTAACAGCATTGGACTTTTTTCTTTGGGGTTTTTTGAAGTCGATGGCTTATGCAAATAAGCCGACGAAGACTCAAGCCTTAAAAGAGGAAATTGGACGCTGCATTAATGAAATACCGCAGCATTTATGCAAAACGGTAATTGAAAATTTCATTAAAAGATCGCGTATGTGCCAGCAAAGCATCTGCCCGATGTGTTGTTCCATACATAACCTCATCCTGTCTACTTTACGATATAATAAAGAATTCGCGATTTTTTTCAAATATCTGCGTTTTATTTAAAATTTAAATCTTGCGTTCTTGTTGGAACACCCTTTACAACTTTCCAATACATATATTTATGTATGTATAAATGTATGTTTGTTGGGAATTTCATTTTTTGTTAAATTATATTTTGCCAATTTTTTTTTGGACGAAATTTTTTTATCAACAACAATTTTTTCTAAATAAAACTTAAAAAAAAGTTGCGCAAAAAATATTTGAGAAGAAAAAATTTGTGTCAAAAAAATTTCGTAAAAAAATTTCGCCACAAAATTATCAACGAACAAAAAATCAAAACATAAAATTGGGAAAAGAAATTTTTAAACAAATTTTTTACTAGGAAAAAATTTAAAAAGAAACAGTTTTAACAAAAAAAATCCAATAGTTACTTCTTTTGTCTTTCAAAAACTTTTAATCTACAGTGTTACAAAAGTATAAAATAGAAAATTATATTTCTTATAACCTTTAGAAAATAATTTCAAAAATCCAGCTTACTTCATAAAAAAAAGACTACGAAAGATCTCAATTTTCTACTTTAAAACGAAATGGAATCGTACTCTTATTTAGTGATTTAGCAAAACCGTTATAATTAAAAAAAAAAAAACATTTTTCAATCTACAAATATGTACATTTTAAACGTGCTTAAAAATATATGTTTAGAAAAGCAATTGAACTTTAAGGTATTGGATTTCGAAATTATCATACGTAAGCAATTTTTTTTTTTAATTGCAACTAAGGTATACATATGTCGTAGTATGTATATTGTATAGCGAATGTATTCTGTTAATTCCCATTTAATCTGGATTGCAAAAAGTTTGTTTTTCTTTTTTCAAATTGAAACACTACTGGATGGAATGCATGGTTAAGTCACTTTGGATGTATATATGTATACAACTACGAACTTCTGTTTAAATATTCGCTCACGTGACTGAAAAGCCAACTTTTTATTCCTTGTTCGAGTTGATTACATTTGGAACAAACAGAAGAGTGTTATTTCGATTTTTTGTTACCATTTATTATTCAACTAGGTGTAGTTGAGTTTTATTCAATTAAATTTTCTCTTAATCGAAAAATAAGAGACTTTAAAAACTATATATAAGGAAAGTTTAAGTTATAACAGTGAAATAAGAAAAAGTTACCTATTGTTGTCCAGAATGAATAGGTCGTCTCATCCAATCCCCCCAAAGGATTCAATTCTCTGAAAGTATACATGGTGATAGGGTGATCAGACCTGAGTGCATTTGCGGGAGTAAGTAATAGTTTGACATTTTCGAACTTTTAGCTCAAGGGCGATACCAGGTATAGAAGCTATTTAAGACCTCAAGTAGTGACTGAGAATTCCGTGTTTCGAAATACGCATGTTGTCAGCGTAAATCTCTTGATTAGATAATGCTAAAGTAACCTCAACGTGTCGTTATTACTTAACAATAAAATTAGAGGTCCGTGGTGACTACCTTGCAGGACGCCTGATGTTGATTATTATACGGTTGGAGGTATGTATCGATGCTAAATATGTTGACACAAGAAGTTTCCTTTTTTCTTAAGACGAGACCGGGAATAGTCTTGGTTTGGTGGCCAGACCTGTGTGTTCCCGGCCCAAGAAATTATAAATCAATTTAGTATTCGTACCTTTTGTTAAAATAAAGACTCGTTTAAGTGGAGGGGCAATTGCGCATTGGAAGGAGTGTTTGACTGGTAATGTAGGTTCAAGTCCCAGTAAAGACAGCATTCTTTTTTATATTCCCTAAGTTTCAACTGCTTAACATCTAATTTATTTCATTTAATGAAAAAGTAAAATTATAAATTTTTAATCCACTGTGCAAAAAAAATTTATTTTATTCTTCTATTCCTTAAAATTACTGTGCAACTGCATTTAAATGACCATAGTTCCTATTGGTACTTATTGTGGATACACTAAATACACTAGTTTTTCTTCACAACAAAATACAAAAAAAAAAAACAATTTTTTGTTGTTCTTTGTTGCTTACCAAACAATGTTTTCCACTTTCAACTTTCTATTTTCTCTACTTTATTTTATAACCCAAGTAAAAAGTTTTCTTAATACACAATATTAAATATTATTATTCGTAAGCAGATATTGTGGTTTTCTGTAGGTGAAACCAAACATTGTATGATGAAAGTTTCGCCATAAACATTCATCTCTTCATAAAGAGTTGGTATTTAATTTTCAGGATATATCTCTACTCTTTCTTGTGGAGTTTTCTTCGCCAGTATTACAACGAAGTATAATTAATTCTTGTCAAGAACAGCAGTAAATTTTATCTTGAAACAAAATATAATTTGATGTTGATTGACTGATGATAAAAAAAAACACTTCTGTTAAAAAGAAAATAATTACTAAATTTTAACCCAAAATATAAGAAGAAATGAAAAAAGAAAAATTAATTATTTAAGAAGAGTGTTGTTTTTGGCTTTAGAAACAAATTTAAAAATCTTTAAAAAGGTTCTTTGTATTATATTCCAAAAAAAAAGAAGGTACTTACCTTAACCTAAAAGACAGCATTTAAGTTCAGTTATTGGTTTAAATAATAGAAAATTAAGCTTAAATCAACAAACAATCTGCCCAACTCATCATACATTTTTTGTATATATTTTTTTATTTTCAAAGTAGAAAACTTTGTGGAATCCCCAAATTCATTCATAAATTAACGATTATCTGCCAATTGG